>CM033796.1:10425673-10459556 GCA_019656835.1 Rhododendron ovatum | reverse complement strand
TTTGATCTGGAATTTTCCTTGAAATCTGTATCAGATCAAGAAGGGCCTTAGAGGAGTGAAAGTCGAAGTAACACATAGGGGTAATGTCCGGAGAAAGTACCGGGTTTCAGGATTAACTTCTCAACCCACAAGAGAACTAGTGTGAGCTCTCTGTCTCTGCACATAATTTTCATCTGGATTCTAAGTTATCTAATTTGTATTGTAGTCCATGCAAAGAAAAGAAGGGGTTATACTACAGTAATGAAACTAAAAAGGTCATTTTACTTGCGACTAATGGGAGTTGCTGCAAAAATCCTGTTTCTTGCTCAGTCTATTTGATAGCCACATACTGCATAGGCTGTGGGCTATCTTAATCATTAATTTCCTTCTTCTTGTTCTTTTAGCATGTTCAACTAGAATCAAACTATTTACAATTTTGTTTCTCTTCTCTAATGCTGTGCTTGAATCTTTAATTTGTGGTTACTTATGAAAGGTAAAGAAAGTGAGCAATTTGCGAAGATAATTTATGTTCTTTGTTTTTCTTTCTCCTCTGCAATTACCTCCACGAATCCAAGATCCAAACGCAACCCGAGGATCGTAACTAAATGTCTGAAAACTGAATGTCATATCCTTCAGCTTTCCTGTTGATGACAACTCAACCATGAAGTCAGTGGTGGAATACTTTCAAGAAATGTATGGCTTCACAATTCAACATACACATCTTCCTTGCCTTCAAGTAGGAAACCAGAAGAAGGCAAACTATTTGCCTATGGAGGTGAATGCTCACTACGTGTTTCGAATTTCTACCATTTGACTACTGTATTCTCCTTTTAAAAATATTGTGTGGTACTTAAACATATTCCTTTGCCAGGCCTGTAAGATTGTTGAGGGACAGCGATATACCAAAAGGTTGAACGAGAAGCAAATTACAGCTCTTCTAAAAGTCACATGCCAGAGGCCAAGGGATCGAGAAAATGACATATTGCAGGTAGACTTTTGGTGTTACGGTCCTGATTGGCTTCTGCAGTTTCTGTTTCCCCTTGGTGTCTGAGAGATGTTAACGGAATTGGTTTTGTCCTTTGCTGATGCATATGTAAATTAGTACCTTCTAGAAGAATATGACATTACCAATTCAGCTGTAATATATTTACAACTTGTTGTGCGGATCAGAAAAAAGAATCTGAATTTTCTATATCCAATCAAAGGCCTCGTACAGTTAAAGAGAGAGCATGGTTCTTCTCGACTTCACTTTAGTGATTCTTTTGGAAGTTGACTGAGCTTGAGCAACTGATTCTCCTCTTTTGTGCTCTTAGACGGTCCAACACAATGCTTATGATCAAGACCCATATGCTAATGAGTTTGGAATCAAGATCAGCGAAAAACTAGCTTCTGTGGAGGCACGAGTACTCCCTGCTCCTTGGGTAAGATCATACTTCAAATGAATTCTTAACTAGGTGTGAGTGTTTTACTAATAGTACCATCTTCCTCTGCAGCTGAAATATCATGAAACTGGGAAGGAAAAGGATTGTTTGCCTCAAGTTGGTCAGTGGAATATGATGAACAAGGTAATGCTAAATTTGTTTCCCCTTTTCTCGTTGAGTCATATAACTTCTATTAGGAAATTTACAACATACATTTATTGTTCCATCTCCTTCATAATCAACAAAAAATCTCAACTGCGATTCAATTTATGTGTCTAACTTACTCTTTAGTTTTCTCCCATAGTTTGCTCCGAAGTTTTTTGAGTGCGACCACAGTGGTTTGTTCATTCTTAGCGTTATCCACTTATTGAACTCTCACCGTCGATTACAGAAAATGATTAATGGGATGCCAGTCAACCGATGGGCATGCATCAACTTCTCACGTGGTGTGCAAGAGAGTGTTGCTCGGGGGTTTTGTAATGAACTGGCTCTAATGTGTCAAGTGTCTGGCATGGTATACAACACATCTGTTCCATGTTACTTTATATCAAACAATTCCTGGTTTTGTGCTGAAGTCGAGTTGTAATCTTCTGTTTTCAGGAATTCAATCCAGAACCTGTGATTCCAATCTACAATGCCAAGCCAGAGCAAGTAGAGAAAGCATTGAAGCATGTATATCATGCAAGCATGAACAAACTGAAAGGAAAAGAATTGGAGCTTCTTTTAGCTATTTTGCCAGACAACAACGGATCCCTCTATGGTATGACCTTGGTTAATTTGAGTTGTCTGAAATTGGAGATTTTAGCCCTTAATTGACGTTTTGAACTTGAACTGATTCTCCATTTTCAGGTGATATAAAGCGAATATGTGAAACCGAACTTGGTTTGATATCACAATGCTGCCTGACAAAACATGTTTTCAAGATTAGCAAGCAATACCTGGCTAACGTGTCATTGAAAATCAATGTTAAGGTGTGATATGATTGCGCAAAGAGTTATCTAATACCATAAATTCCTTCCATTAATTTTGGGTGAAATTGTCAGCTTGGGAGAAATGGGGATTACCCTTCCATATTTCTTAATTTTCCCGTCATTCATAGCTGTCCTTTTCCTGAGCTTGTTATTCTTTCTTATAGCATGCACAGATTATTTATTAGTTACTGACATTGGAATAGTTTACATTGTTGGTGCAGATGGGTGGTCGAAACACAGTTCTTTTGGATGCCATCAGCTGTAGAATACCGTTAGTTAGTGACATACCGACTATTATATTTGGAGCTGACGTGACTCACCCAGAGAATGGAGAAGACTCAAGTCCCTCAATAGCTGCTGTATAGTTCCTTAACTGGAAATTTGATTGTTATTACATCCCTCTAATGCCTTGGAGATTATCATCAAGGACCTTGGTTGGTGATGGATTTGTGGTGATTGTAGGTAGTAGCTTCTCAGGATTGGCCTGAAGTCACAAAGTATGCTGGATTGGTTTGTGCTCAAGCTCATAGACAGGAACTCATACAAGACTTGTACAAAACATGGCATGATCCTGTCCGAGGCACAGTTAGTGGTGGCATGATCAGGTATGGTTTATTTCTTTTTCTTTCACGGGTTTCTTCATAGAAATTTTTGTTCTTGTCTCTTTTCTGGCACTTAATTTTACATTAATTTCTGTTTGTGTAGGGATCTTCTGGTGTCATTTCGTAAGGCAACAGGGCAGAAGCCATTGAGGATTATATTTTACAGGTTAGAATTATAGTAATCCATAATCATGTATTTATTGGAATTGGAATTGCATTGTTCTATCTGATGCTTCTTTATCCTAGTATACACTTTATAATTCTGCATACTTGCATTGACTGATGAGTATCTTTCTGGCGCTCTTGATGCGGGCAGTCTCAAGGTTGCACTTATAAAGATCTCTTTTAAAATAATTGACACTATTTTCATTTTCCCTTCTGTCAAGTTCCTAGACGGTGGGCACTGAAAAGATGTGGGCCTGATTGTTACGTCTCATAAACAACCTTTCAAAGAGACTATTTGTGCAAAGATTCTAACGTGATTTTATTGCTGCAAAACATGGTTCATAGGCATTAGATTTAGGCATGTACTTTGTGCTTGCTTACTAGGTGTCTCCAAAGATACTTGGCTTTACGGTCAGACATCATTTATGTTTGTCAAATGCATATTAATGTATCCAGTATATGTTGTGAACTTTTCTCCATCAATATATTTTATGTTTTAAATTGGAGAATAAATCGAGCAGGGATGGTGTGAGTGAAGGACAGTTTTATCAAGTCCTGCTTTACGAGTTGGATGCAATTAGGAAGGTTCGTCTCGTCTTATCTTGTTTGGCCTACTATCCTGATACGGATGTAAAACAAATTAAAAATTTCTGTGGTCCCAATCCCTTGGTTCCTTTCTAGGCTTGTGCTTCATTAGAACCAAACTATCAACCGCCGGTGACCTTCATTGTGGTGCAAAAACGGCATCACACCAGATTATTTCCTAACAATCATAGGGACCGTAGCAGCACCGACAAGAGTGGAAACATCTTACCTGGTAAAGTGTTAATTTTTATTGAAAACTGAGTTCTATCGCTGCGCTAAATGGAATATTTGTGTCATTTTAAATTTATCTGAATATTTGTGCATTTTCTTCTCCTCAGGCACTGTGGTTGATTCTAAAATCTGTCATCCAACAGAATTTGACTTCTACCTCTGCAGTCATGCCGGGATTCAGGTGAAAACTTTGATTACCCTTTTTTTTCATATAGGGTAGGAAGAGAGACATCAGTCACGTGTTTCTTCTTTACGGGAAATGAGGAAAAACCAACAGTTCGGGTGGAATAAAAAGGACTGTTACTTCTTATTAGCTAGATGATTTGGTACTCAAACAAACATCTTCGTCTTGATCTTGAAAGATAATGAATTTTGACTGTGGAGTTGCTAGTCCTAGAATGTGGCTCATTTGGCGCGGCTGGGAGAGGCTAAAAATTGGCAATCCCTACCACAAGATTTTTACGAAAAGGGAAACAAGAAGATATTTGGGTCCGTTGGCTCCCGATATCATGTAACTTTGCTTCCATTCATGGCCTGGGAAAAGAACCCTGAGGCTGAATTCGGATCAGGAATGTGTGTATAGATTTTGTCGCTATCAGAAGATGGTTTCTTCCATTTCTTGTCTGTAAATGGAAAAACATACTTGGATTGATCACTGACTTTTCCCACGGACCTATGTCCGTAAAATTGCCTTGTGTTCCAAACTAGATGTGGGATATTTGCTTCCTGCAGTCCACTCCAAAGTTACCTACTGATTTCGTTTCCTTCATTTATGAATATAACGTATCAGGGTACAAGTCGGCCTGCTCATTACCATGTTCTGTGGGATGAGAACAATTTTACAGCAGATGGAATTCAATCATTGACAAACAATCTGTGTTACACATATGCAAGGTGCACTCGCTCCGTCTCAGTTGGTAAGTCTTTATTTCAAATCATACTTCTTGAGGAAGCAGAAACAGAAGTAAGCATATTTGTTAAAAACCCGATATACGATACGTATCTTACGATTTGTATCGTCTCATTTGGAGAATGATACATATCCCATCATGTGTCTTTTTTTTATAAAAATCCTACGACACGACGTATCCTACGATTTATGCGCGTATCCTAATTCTATACGTATCCTATGATTACTTATTCGAAAAAAGTCGGACCTTATTTTAAGAAGCAGAACCCCAAATGTAATAATCTAAGCCATTTGATTTAACAGAAATGATTCGTGCACAGCAAGCTGTGCACAGCGGCTGTGCACAGCAGCCTTTTCCTCCCGCCCCGGGTCCCACAAAGATGATCGGAGCCGCTCATTTTGTTCAAAATATGTCGTTTAAGGTCTCTGTAAAAATGAGCTTCGTTCGATATCGTTAGAGGCGTTAACAAAACACCCAAAATCACTTCAGAATTAGCGGCTCCGATCATCTTTGTGAGACTCGGGACGGGAGGAAAAGGCTGCTGTGCACAGCAGTCTGTGCACGTAGCACAGCTCTTGATTTAATTATGACATCTTTCAAACCCTTTGATAGAACACTTCAGTTGGATTGTCTTACTTTTCTTTTCCTAGCAAAGGGAACATAAAACCTTAATGTAATCAGGGGCGGACCCACCTTGGGGCACGTGGGGTCACGTGTCCCCACGCTCTTTTAAAAAAAAAAAAAAAATCGATTTTGTGTATATATATTGTATATGTCAAATACTTGCAAATTATCATTGTTTGGTGCAGTGGTAAAGAACTAGTATTGGGAATGTGAGCTTGTGAGTTCAATTCCCCCGTTCCCATTTGTTTTTTTCTATGTTCGAATCCCCATTTTGCATTAGTTTCTCTTCTTTCTTTCTTTTTTTCAAAATCTTAGTAGTACGCTTCAACTTTCTTAACCAAGGTTTGGGAAAATAGTGCGTATGCTTCAACTTTCCTAACCAAGATTTCCCCCACTCCCTCAATGTCTACAATCATTTGTGTTGTGCAAAATATGAACTCGCACATTGCATTTGTATACTTTTAATTTCCGAAACATATACTCGTAGAGTTAATAATAGGAAAATAGATGATAAACATGTGATAACTTTGTTTTAATGCATATAATCGAGGTGCGCAGGTTTGCTCAAATAGCTGGTTATTAAAATACATATATACTTTAAAATTGTTACTTTATCATGATTGCTAAAATTAGTTTGGTGTGAATGTGCTTAACTGTAATTCATATATTACGATTATAAAGAAAATTGATGCCCCCACTATGTCAAATTCCTGGGTCCGCCACTGAATGTAATAGACCCCAGTTGAGACACTTGAAATTTTGCATCTTAATTTTTTTTTTTTAAATGTAAGCATAGTTTGTTGGTGTTATTAGGTATATCTACTTCTTAATTATATTTTAATTATGATTAACGTTGTTGAAACATAAACTAAATTTAGTATTTTGACAAAGTTTCAATTGACAAAACCTAAATATGAAGATATTATCGAAAAAGATATAAATAAAATTAGTCTCATGTGTAATTCTAAAATTAGTTTTTGTGAGAATTAGTCTCATGTGTAATTCTAAAATTACCTCAAAGTTTTAACTTGTGTGAAAATATCTTTGTCCTAGAGTCTTTCAAGAGTTGTACAAATAGGGATGAGTTCTAAGAGCATCTATAATGAAATAAGCAAAACAAAAGGTTGCTAAAATTAGTATTGTTTGCTCAAAAAAATTCTCACATTGAAATAACCAAACTTAACATTTTAGCAACTCTTCAAATTTTGGCTTTTAGATAATCAAAACTAGCAACCTTTTACCAATAACCAAATTTAGTGATCTCCACTTTTTTTCAATCAAGTACACCCATCATTACACAAAAATCTTCTCTCTCAATAATGTTTTTAAAAAATAATTATAAAAAACTATTCTTACTATTCTTTTCAGAAACTTTTTCTTAAAAAAAAATACCGCCTTTATATGAACTTTTTAATTTTTTTTATTTTATAAAAACTGTTTCTTCAATTTTTTTAAAACTATTTTTTTTAAAAAAAAAAATTGTATTTACACAAAACTATTTTTTACACATTTTTTTTCATAAACTATTTTTTATCCAACTATTTTTAACTTAAACTATTTTTTTTCTTCCAAAAACTGTTTAATAAACTTTTTTTTTCAAGAACATATATATTTTTTTTTATAAAAACTGTTTTTAACATAAACTAGTTTTCCAAAAGATTTACATGAAATGAAGGGGAAAAGTTTGGAGAAAAGTCAGGGAAGGAAGCAATGGTCCCATTGGTTTTGATTATGAGCAAAAAATAACCAACGTGAGACTTGACATTGCTAATTTTAGCAACCTTTAAATGGATAATCAAAATCTGATGTTTGATGTGGCATATTTTGATTATTCACTTTTGTTTAATCTACTGCGGATGCTCTAACCATTTTGTACGAAGCCAAAAAAAAGTTTAAGTTCAAGTGTAATACAAATACTCTCCTTCCTACTATTGTCTTGTCCAATTATACAATAGAAACTCATACTCTTCGAACAAACGTATCTCAAGATACACGATACGTATCTCGATATGAACTATACAAGTGAAAAAATGATACACGATACGTATCCTGATTTGAAAACATTGGCAGTAAAGATTGATAGAATAAATTACCAACGGAGAGTCCAAAACACCCATTGAAGATCTGATTTTAAATTGTACTCCAAAATACTTTATGCATATCTGATTTCAAATCATACTCGGAAACCATTATATTTCAACCCTTTTTGTTTAACTCAGTATATGTCAACTCAGTGATGAATTTTTTTGCTATGTATGTGCAGTGCCACCTGCATATTATGCTCATTTAGCGGCATTTAGAGCCAGATTCTACATGGAACCAGATATGCAAGAAAATGGTGGTGGTGGCAGTCAAGTTGGCAAGAATACTCATGCTAATAGAGAGTCTGGTGTACGGCCATTACCAGCTCTGAAGGAGAACGTAAAAAGAGTAATGTTTTACTGCTAGGGAAAATATAGGGATCTGATAGTGGCCACTTTGTATATTGGATGATGATTCGTGCAGTTGCAGTGTTTACATTCTAGATCAGTGATTATAAAAGAGCAAGAGCTTTAGTTTCCTTCGGAGCATGATTACTCAAGTAATGCCTCTCGTTGAATGTTTCTAGAACTAGAAAGAATGAAATGAACAAGCTAGGATCACTATATGCTGAAAGAAAGAATGAAATGTTGAAAGAAAGAACACTTAATTGGTCTGCAATAGTGCTTCTGCGGCGAAAAAGTTTCAATACCGTCAATCTTTTGTAACTACAAGTTGAAAGTACCACGGTGGTAGCCGAGTTAGCGAAGGGGTGGGGTGAAACTTCTACTTCCTCTTCTCCATGTGGTTGTGAGTTTGAACCAACTTTTTGGTAGTACTCCTCATGAACCAGATGTTGCTTGTGTGACTATGGTAATGGGTTGTCCCCTCCAGAATGTGGCTATCTCGCAAGTGCACCTCCAGTCGAAAATTTCTCAGTGGTCAGGAGCTCCTGTAGTCATGCTCAAAGGGGGTCAATACGTTAGTCACCTCTTCCTAACCATTTATTGAGCGAAAAAAGAAAACTCCAAGTCGAATTCGAAGCCCAAGACATGCTCAATTGACTTGTACAATGGGAAAAAAGTAGGAGAAAGTTCATAGCTTCATTCTTTGTTCTTTATATGCTGAAATCATTAATGGGATTTCTGGTTATCGGACACTAGTATCAGAATGAAAGCTCTCTGTCACTGACTCACTCACTGCCTCTCGACACCCCGTTCGGACAAATAAGCCACAGTGGCTTATTTTTTGTCCTTATTCAAATTTTTTTCGTATCACTTGGCTTATTGTCATTTTTTTGGGGATTATTGCATCCTCACGACAAGAAGAATCTAAAAAGTAAAAAATTTTGACCGAAATTCAATTTTTTTTGAATAAAGACGAAAAAATTGGCTTATTGATTTACTTTCGTCTTTATTAAAAAAAAATTGGGTTTCGGTCAAAATTTTTTACTTTTTAGATTCCTCTTGCCGTGAGGATGCAATAATCCCCAAAAAAATGACAATAAGCCAAGTAATACGAAAAAAATTTGAATAAGGACAAAAAATAAGCCAAAATGGCTTATTTGTCCGAACACCCCCGACGGGTGTTCGGATAAATAAGTCAAAGTGGCTTATTTTTTGTCCTTATTCAAATTTTTTTCGTATCACTTGGCTTATTGTCAATTTTTTGGGAATTATTGCATCCTCACGACAAGAGAAATCTAAAAAGTAAAAAAAATTGACCAAAATCCAAATTTTTTTGAATAAAGACGAAAAAATTGGCTTATTGGCTTATTTTTTGTCTTTATTCAAAAAAATTAGGTTTTGATCAAAATTTTTTACTTTTTAGATTCCTCTCGTCATGACGAAGCAATAATCTCCAAAAAATTGATGATAAGCCAAGTAATACGAAAAAAATTTGAATAAGGACAAAAAATAAGCCAAAATGGCTTTTTTAGCCGAACGGGGGTCTCACATTGGATAGCACTGGGACGTGTCATGTAACAGGTAAGGTAACTTTGCCCAATAGGCTAGTCTTTCGTTCGAGCCCGACCCGTGACAAATAGCTTTATATCCAACCCGGCCTCTTAGTGGGCTCTTGTTGGTGGGGTGGACAGGTATATAGGGTGGCCCGGCAGCGACTACGGGTCTCTAGATTCCACACCAAACAGCCCCTTGGCCGGTACCGGGCTAGCCCTTTGGGTTGGTGCTTGGCCCATGCATGAAAGCTCGGTTAACTTTAGACAGTAGGTAACCCAATTTCTTTGTTACTTTAGCATTCTATCTATTGAATGATGATCATGGATTGGATTGCACCTAAGTTGGTCAGAAGTGGAGGTTGAGGACGGAGACGACCTCTCTCCCGTGAAGAGACAAATAAGAAACAGACTGACTATGGAGCAGGTTGTAAAGGATAAGGATCAAAATCCTCCGCCATAGCAAAGTCCCTGCATCAAGCTTGTTAGTTAGGATAGAGTACATCCAAATGTTGTTTAAATATTTTGTATTCATTGTAAGCCTTATCTTGTAACCTCTTTACTCTAGCAAAAGATCAATAAAATTAATAAAGCAATTTCATAGCCCTATTACTTTATATGGTATCAGAGCACCTTTTACTCTAACGAGTTCCAAGATCTTTCTTTCCCCCCTTTTTTTACCATGACTAGCGACGCTTCAAATATCCCTCCGGTAACCTCAGTTGTTTCCGTTCCATCCACAGCTTCCAATCCCGTTTTGATCTCCATTAATGCCACTGCCCAACTTCCTCTTAAACTCTCCCCGACGAACTACCTCTCTTGGCGTGCGCAGTTCAATGCCCTACTCATCGGGTATGACCTTATGGGCTATGTTGATGGCTCTCATTCATGCCCACCGCAAAAAGTACTTGAAGCCCACAATCCTGCCTATACTTTTTGGCGGCGCCAAGATCAACTCTTGTTGCACGCCATTCTTGCCTCTGTTTCGGAACAAGTGACTCCTTTGCTTGCTTCTGCCACAACCTCGCATGAAGCTTGGACTAAACTCTCCAAACTTTATGCCAATCGCTCTCGCTCTCGCGTAATGAGTCTCAAGGATCGTCTTCACAAACCTCGTGACTCAAAGCCAGTAAGTGAGTACTTGCAGACTATCAAAACGATTTCTGATGAGTTAGCTCTCATCGACGCACCTGTTCTTGCCGATGACCTTGTCCTAGATATGCGGTGCGCCTTGCTCAGCCAATGTGACAAGGGAGTCATCTATAGTTCATGTTTGACAATCAAATTCCCTTATTTTCCGACAACTATATGCATAATGAAACCCACTTCCATCCGTTATCTCCCTTTTTTGGGGTCCTTATTTCTCTTCCAACCTCGAAAAAACCACCATCCCCGTTCGATTGCATCCGTCCAACGTAACCCATCAAGATACTCCCTCAGAACTTGCAACTATTTATACATTTAGACATTGGAAAACTGGAGCACTAATTGTTTGTTTTGATAGAGAGAGAAATTTCTTCAGTCCACAAGACGAATAAAGATGAAGAGGCCGATAGAAAAGCTGTGATTTTTTTCTCCTCTGCCCACACTTCGTTGATGCTGAAGCTTCTTACTTTTTCACGTGGCCGGTAAGAACACTTTAGATAGCAGATGGAAATTGAGTGAATGTTACTTAGGTATTGCTCGATTCGAAGAAACACTATCATCATGAGCGAAAGGAGCCAGTCGCCAACAATCTCGCAGCTTTTGTGCAAAAAGAAGAGGTTGGGTCGGCATCATATGAGGGTTGCAAAATCATATTCAGATTGGTGACCTAAGATATTTCGACCCCCAATTGGTTTCCTCCACCATCTGATCCCTCAAAATATATAGATCTGGAATGGAAGATGCCCAAAATGAAATGAGAGAGAGAGAGAGAGAGAGGGGGGGGGGGGGGGGGGTGGGTGGGCGCCCAACTGTCAGAACAAAGGGTTGATTCAAAGAGTGATGAAGGGAGGGCATAATAGTCTCTCAACCAGAACTGTCATGGCATTAACAAAAAGAATCGTGGCATTAGCGCCACATATTATTTTTCTTCACTGAAGGAATTTCGATAGATTAATGCATCAATGAAAACCAGAAGAGACTGATCAAAACTCTGTTTTATCGGTCAGACTAATGCTTAGAAATATGTAATTCTATAGTATGAATAATCTCATCCGATAGATAAATGAGCGAATTATATTACGACTGCCACATCTTCTACAGTATATCTGATGTTTTACGAAATCGAGTTCCGGCGAATTAATATATATATCGTGGCATTCTAATGACAAACTTAGTAAAAAATCAGGAACCCTAATTTATCATAGTCGAATGTTTATAACATGTGTACGGGAAAGGGCACTTACAAGATGTACTTGTGAAGGAAATGAAGGGCATGCACGATACAGTACTTCTTTTGATCCTTTTTTTTGTATCTATCACTATAATAGATACATGCACTTGGTACATGAATGGTCGGTTCATGTATGGAGAGTTAGAAATGTACTTATCGCAAACTTGGCTAGGTTCTTGCAACTGAGAGATACATGGTGTTCCACTGAGGACTTTTAGGACTTTTTTTTTTGGTGTTGTTCTTACTTGGAATTTTTTTTGTGTTTGTTAATTTTGCGTTTCACTTTCTTGGTTTTCTGATTTGTCTTGACTCTTGTCAACACGGATCGAAAAAGTAAAAAAATAATAATTTAACCCAAATATTTTGAAAAATAACTACTTTTCAGCAAAAAAAAAATCGATTTTTTTGGGGCTAAAAAGTGGTTATTTTTCAAAATATTTGGGTAAAAGTAATTTTTTTACTTTTCCAATTCGTCCCATCTAGACGAATTAATAATACATAAAAATTTGACGCAAAACTAATAGATGCAAAAAAAATTAAATAAGGACAAAAAGTGCTAAAAGTTTAGTAAAATGAGATTTATGTTCTTTATATTGTAACCATAATTAAACTAAATGCTCACAGACAAACAGAGAGACTACGGTATTTACGTGGTTCGACAATTGCCTACGTCCGAATATGGAGAAAGGAGTTGTATTTTGGGAGGGTGCTCGGCCTCAAACCCCAAACGGCCAAACCAAGTAGTAAACATTTGTAGACAGCAATTGAATCACGTGGAAAACCAAGCTGGGGAAGAAAATCCACAATGATTTATTAATTTTGATGATCCAAAAAAATTCAATTTGACCCAAATCCTTAAAAGATCTTCACTCTTCAGCCACAGCTACCAAGCACAACATACATGTGCTGGAAATCAACATTTTTTTTTTTTAATCACGAGGGGTAGGAAAATATATACAAGTATCAAAGTATATCGAATTGAAAAAATGATCTCTATAAGCCCGCCCGACTCAGCTAATAACCCCAACACCCACACATATATAGGTGAGGAGCAATGCCGGCCCAACCCCAAAGCCCAAGAGGTCTGGGCCTTGTGCATCCCAAAAATTTCTAATTTTAGGGGCACTCTAATATTTTTATTACTTGAGTTTGAGTAGGAGCCCAAAATAGAATGGAAAAAAAATGACCAATTTGAGGTAATTAATTAGCCCAATCCACCATCCTATAAACCCAAGTGCCCAACCCACCATCCCATAATCTGTACCGATTAATGTTATAGGAGAAAGAAGCTTTTCAAAGTTGAAATTGATCAAAAATTACCTTCGATCAACCATGTCACAAGAAAGACTAAATGAGTTATCGGTGTTATCAATTGAAAATGACTTTCTGAAAGATGTGGATTATACAAATTTAATTACTCCTAATACTTTTGCTTCTAGAAATGCAACACATGTAATATTCAAGTGATACTCAAGCGTTCTTGAGATAATATGTATTTGCCTATTTGGTGACTTTGTATTTTGTATTCGTATGTAATGATTAGTATAACTTTATATTGGTTTTGCTCTCTTGTACTGTAATTGTTGCTGTAAAAATTGTTAAGTATTACATGGACACACTTTTTTTATTGGGTATTGAGTACTAAAAACCCTTAGGCCGGCCCTGGGGGAGATTTGAATTCTTGACCTCCTACTAAGATGCTGGACTTCTGACAAACCGAGCTAATCACGATTGGTTTGGAAATCAACACTCTACTTGTGGTGTTTAAGTACACAAGTAGTGTATTACCTCAGTCCTCACTTATGTCCCTAATTGTGGTAGTCTATTTTGGTCCGTCGCAGGTTTTCCAACTATCAAAAAGAAGCGCAAGATTTATGTGGTTCATCCAATATGAGCTACGTCTATGATCGCTGTCGTTGTTCTAAGATGACAGAAAAAGAGTACTAAAGTATACACCAAAAAGATGTCCAATCGCTATACATAAGTAGAATTGAGAGCTTGTGAAAAGTACGAGACGAGAACACTCTTAAAAAGGTTAAGGTTCGATCCCATGCCCTATACAATCGGTTTAGTCTCAACATAAATGGTTGTAGAAAGCACATAAAATTTACATTTCAACCTCAAATCGGTGCCCTTTGAACACAACAGAAGCCATTGTAATGGAAATGTGCAGCTAATGGCACATGAAACAAACCCTAGAAATTGATTCCTTTTCACATTCATCAATGACACACAAAATTAAAGACCTCTGGAATAAGTCAAGAAGATAAATGTAACTGACGTTTTTTATTTCATGGGTATATACTGAGAGAATGTGAAAGGGGTGTGGAATGTGGATCATCTTTGCCCAAAGGAAGGTAGAAACTATGAAGTGGGAATTTACATGGAACCGGAAACCCTGTACTGCATAATATCCTACAAGTAAGAAAGTCCCTTACCTATAAGATACTTTTAGCAAATCCGAACACTTTCAGACGGCTTGAATCTCGCACTACATGCACCTCTGCAGTACTTTAGGGTCCCTGGTTCCCCAATGTTGTTCTAACGACATCAATGTTTGTCCGTTTTAGTTTCTACAAATGGGCATCGCCATAAACTATTTTCTCTCTATACAATGTATAATCACATTTCAGATCTAAGGGGTTCCTCTCTAAAATTTCAACTATCCATAAGGGGTGGGAGAGCACAATTTAGCATTCCTCTTTTCAAAGCTATGCAACACTATTTTTCCATAGTAATAAAATTCTCTAAAATATGATTTGCTTAATTTTGATTTCTCAAACTTAATTCTCTCAATAGCTACTTCAGTTTTCATTAACTATTGATCAGTGTATAATTATCTACCACAATCTTCATCTTTTCTCAACAAAAAATTGAAGAGAACAAAGTGAATAAGTTCTGACATTCCACATACTTTTATAGATTGACATTTTCCAACTGCGCGGGATCCAAAATTAATCATGAATGCATACATATATAAGAATGAAGAATGAAATTATTTTACTTGTAGGAATTCTTTTTATTTGTATCCTAACAATATGAAAAAAAAAAAAAAAAACAGTGGTCGCACAATTTACAGTCGCTAACCAGATGGTGGTGAGAACCGGACCAAACCGATTCTTTCGGTTTTAATAAATCTTGATGTACACCTTTGAGATTTATAAAATCGTTCGTGTGCCGAGCAAAAAAAAAAAACTAAAAATCAAACTGGACCAAATCGGTTACCTCCGGAAACCAAATCACCAATTCGGTCCAATTTCTGTTTGGTTTTTGGGTCCAATTTATCTGTTTTTATCTTCCATCCCTAACCCTTTCCTCTTTAGAGTGGGAAAACTTGGGACTTGGGCAGTACATGTTCAGAAAAGGTGTACTAAGATCAAATGACAAATAGCACTATGGGAGAGGCAGAAGAAGTGGTACCACCCCAACCCCAGTCACAACCAAAAATCTGCCAAGATGCTTTTGCTTGGACATCTTTTGTAGATATCTTCTTCACATGAGACAAGCCAGTTGTCCCAGTTGATAGTGTCATCTCAGATTCCCTGTTATCAAGAAAAATAAAAATCTCTTAATTTCCTTTATTATTTTCTCATCATAGCAGATGTCCTTATAGAAAGATCAATAGACATATTGCAGAACTGTTTTTTTTTTTTTTAACCGACAACAACAACATTTTATTAAAGAAAATGCAGTACTGTTATATGCCTTGCGAGGACCACTCTAGAATTTGGATGGAAACCAGGATTTTTTTCGACACCTCCGGAGTTCCAAGACCGATGATTATATGTACGTATTGGCCGACACAATTCAATAGCCTTGATAGTTGATTTACAGCCGTACCACCAATACCATATCCGGATACTTCGATTTAATTAGCATCCTGATGGAAAGCAAAGATGCTAACTTTATGTTTTTCTCTTTGCATGAAGCTATGTTAGATGTTGGAAAGAGGAAAAACCCTAGTCAGGGAGAACTCTTGCAGATTAACAATCTAGGGATCCATCACAAGACATTAGGGATTTCTAGTGACATTTTTTCAATAAATGTTTTCTTCCAAATGGTTTCCAAGATCTTCTCTCTCTCTCTCTCCTCTCGGGAGATCAGGATTAGCTATGAAAACCATTAAATGTGCTAAGGTAAACAACACCCATAACCTTCAAAAGAAAAGAAAAGAAAAGAAATAAACTGGCGTTACTGTACGGCAGCATTCATCCCAAGATAACAAGAAGGAAAGCAGATGAAAGATTCAAAACACTATTTGGGAAACTGGGCATAGCCTCTCTCTCTCTCTGATCCCACCAGGTTCATGAAATCCCTAAATCATAAAGAAACAAGCCATCATCTAATGACGGTAAAATGTTGAGGATTGAATCTCCTTTTCTCAAAACTTATGAGGCCACGGGTCACAAAATCGAAGTTCAACCAAAAAAAAAAAGGACCAAAAAATCTCACTAATTTATTTGCTTTAGGTATGAAATCTATCCTGGAATACATTTTGCCTCCTAAAAACTCCTTGTGGGAAGAAATCAGACTTCAAATCTCAAGTTTCTCACCGACGAAAACACGAAAAATCTCATAACAATCCATACCAAAAGGTTCAAGATCCCCACTTTTCCATCCCCTGGTGATTTACAAGAGCCATTTCGATCCAACTAGCGTTCGGTATCTGCTCTAAGTTCTTCTCTGTACCGTTCCAATTTTATCGGATGTTTCCAAAAGGTCATCCATTTTACGCTCCATAGAAAATAAACCTACAATATCGAAAAACAGTAACATGAAAAGAGAGATCCATATCCATACCCTCTAAAACAAAGGAGTACGAGGTGATCTTGGAATCATCGAACCGCGGCCGGGATCCGAAAATTTTTGTCACTCCAAATTTTAACAACCCATCTGTGTTGACATTTTCAGCATAAGACTACGGGGAAAAAAAAACACATAAAGAAAGAAAACAATTAAACCCCAAATCAATGAAACGGCAGTAGAGAGTACAAGAACATCAGCCACATACCATTTTAGGGATATATATATGTATTGAGAAAACAATCACGGGCCTGTATGTATGTCTGGCAATTAGGGTTACGCCAGAATTAGGGTTTTTTTTTCGTGGCACGAACAACGGGTGAAGCTACCATATGATCTGATCTTCTCTCAAAACCAAAGGAGAGATGTTTAGATCATGCTGGCAGCTTCAACAGATGGCGGTGCACGATAAGATAACTGTGCGCACTCCATGGGAGGGACTAGGGAATTAAATCTCCCTGTGGGGGAAAAAGGGGGAAACCCTAGCTCTATAGCCCTATGGAAGTGTTTTTCTTCTTCTCCATCTTCTGAAGCACGCCTAGAATAGAGGGGGTGGAATGGGTATAAATAGAGGTGCGAAGCAGAGGAATCAAAAGGGAATTTAGGGTTTTGTTTATTTTATTTTTTTATTGGAATTTAAGTGGGAATATTTTTTTTCCATTTATTTGGATATATATATTTTACGAAATAATATTAATGCATAAAGTGGTCCCCCTGGTGATGCAAATTGAATATTGTCACGCCACTAAACACCATGCAGGTGGGCAGTGCAGGTTTAGATGAGAGGGTTAAATAGAATGGAACGTCTCTACGGACTGATCATTCCGAATTAGGATGTGAAGTTTGAGCTATACGGGCTCGTTCGAATTCATTTTCGATGATCTGAACCGTTCATATTCACAAGATTATTCAATAAGACTTCTACCAAAAAGTTTGAGTTGATCCGACATTGGAAATCACTTGATTGGTATACATTTGTTTGTGATCTACAATATAAACAGAAATGAGGGATCCGGGTGGACCCGTAAAGGTCAAACTGCACGATGTAGTCCTATTTTGGGCGTGCAGAGAAGCCGACCCTTCTAAATATTGTAACAGAACTGATTAACTTTAGGGTTGGAGAGGATGGGGGACCCTCTCTCTCATCTCTCATCTCTCTCTCTCTCTCTCTCTCTCTCTCTCTCTCTCTATACGCTTAGTACTAGTGAGAAGAAAGCATGAGCCAAAAGAAGAATGGGGACAGTGTAGTATATGGGGGACCATTTTGCATGGTTTCTTAGGTGTTGCATAAGGTTCACACAAAAAGAAAGAAAGAAATAAAAATGGAGCATCTCTCTCTCTCTCTCTCTCTCTCTCTCTCTCAATTGGTTCCTTATTAAGCATCTGTTAATTGTTTAGGGTAAAGAGCAATTCATTTCAGACTTGCCATTTGTTGGATAACTCTACATCAGATTGGTTTGCCAACGGCACCATCGCAAGTAGTAATTGATTAAAATACAGCCAATCAGAAAATGACTTGTGAAGTAACTTAGATCCCACTAAAATATTTTGTGATTTTTCAAAATTCTAACCTTTTTTTTTTGTTAATAACCCAATGAATGAGCAATTGTGTACCTTACAGTTCTTGATTTTTATCATTTTTTTAACGGTGATTTTTTTAAATTAACCTTTGAAAATAAATTACAAAGATTAAAGGGAGCCAAAGCATAAGACATTAAATCAGAGCAAGACCATACCCACAAAAAAACACCCCCACTTTGACAATCAACTGCCGCTAGGGCCCCAAGAGGGAAGAAACCAAACCGAAGTTGGCTAGCAAAACCCCAAAAGAAAAAGCCCAAAACCAACCAAGGCAAAATAACCCCCAAAGAAACACCTAAGGATCAATCATCATGCAGGGAAGCCGGAGCCTTTGCCCTTTTCTCATCTTCAACTTCCATAGTCATGATTATGATTATAACTTCCTCATCATCACCATGATATCGGATCCATGATCTTATTTAAAGAGCCAACAGCTTGAGACTCATTGCGGTAAAACCTATTAAAGCCATCAGAAGAAGATGATAGAGCAGCAGCTGCAACAACAAAATCTAAACACCACACATTTTTGCTTCTTTCTTCAGGATACCCAACATATCATCGATCGATTTCTGTTTCCATTTTTCTTTTCCCGTATCGGCATATCCTATCAGATGGGTTGAGGTCCACAATTATTTTGAGCGATGAGAAACAAATCGTCCAGCCAGCAATCCAGTCTGATCAATCCATGGATTTGGTTCAAGACGGGTGATTTGGTTTAGTTTTCAATTTTTATGCAGCTCTTTCCTTAGCTAGGAATTAGGATTGACAAACGAGCCAAGCAATTTCAACTGTGGTTGGAAAACTTAATGAGTTTTGGAAATATGTTTAAGATTGGATTATTGCCAATCTCAAAGGAATTTTCATCGAATTGATCATGAGCTGATCTCAAGTATCTTGAATTTATTTTAAAAGAAATGTCATAATACATACCCATATTTGGATGTGTATTATATGTACCTCTTGAATCGCCATGAGTTCATTATAGTTTGCCTAATAATTCAAACATAAATGTCTTACAACTTTTGGATAGCAATTCGTAACCTTAATTTCAATCCATGACGTTTGTTATGAGTTTTTGTCTTGATGTTATTATTAATTTTGAAACAAACGTTATGAATTTTCATGCAAACGCTTTGAATCTTCATACAAAAGTTATAAATTTCGCAAAGAAATTTATGAATTCTGATACACAATGCTATGAAAATTTTGTACTATAAGAGGGAAAAAACTCTGCGTTCATTGATTTGAAACGAGCTTTCGATGAACGAACACGAGAACTCAATTAGTTTATCAGCTTTACGTGGAATATATGAGCATATATGTACGGCAGTTTTTTTGGTATTACTAGGTACATCACTGATACTCCTATATCACATAGAGGAATAACGTTTTTTCGTAGTTTAAGGGGGAAAAAATCACGATCCGATTTGCCCCAACTTTCAAGATTTTATTTGTTGATTTGGAAGATCCAAATGGAATCATCTGCTTTTCTAACGAATCTCTCTCTCTCTCTCTCTCTCTCTCTCTCTCTCTCTCTCTCTCTCTCTCTCTCTCTCTCTCTCTCTCTCTCTCTCTCTCATAATTCTGTTTTAAAATTTTATCATTCTCCAAACATATTCCATTGCTTGATCCTTATGTTCCCCAAACAACCGCTTCTCTCTTCTTCTTTTTTGGGTTCGTTGATCAGGGGTGTCCGCTGCTTATGTCAACTAATCTCTATCCCTATCCAGTCAAAAGTAGGTCATCCACTCCGGAATTAGCAATTCACTAGAAATTACTACTTTCTTTCGACTTAACCTCAAAATTGAATCCTGATTAATTATATGGGGAACAAACTCACCAACCAACCAGACCAATCCTCGGGGCTCACGCTAGTGAAATTTGTCTTAATAATTGGTCCATTAATGCAGATACGGAGTTATCAAAAAAGAATATTGACACTAAGTCAACGTACGTTTATATTTTTCCAAAACGGAAAGAAGTCAACTTCTGTTGAACATATTTTTAGAACTTTTGATGGACCTGCAACTTTTTATATTGTAGGGATAGGAAATTTTTTGATGTAATTATATTGATCTTCATTGTATAAAAATCATTTTGCCTTATAGTTTGATTCTTGCAATTGTACTTTCCTGACAGAATACTTGGTGTTAGCTAGCTAGTATCCTTTGTCTACGGCTAGGACGATAAGGGGTTTCTATTCTCATTCCAATTCGCTCTCCTAGCTTTCGTCTCCCGGTGTCAGTGTTGGTCTCACATAGTGATTTTTTCGCCATTGCACATACAAAAGGGAACATATCCAACATTAAGTACACCGAGTTCAATCTAGTATTATTGTGTTTAAATGTGTACATTTAAACACAATAAATCTAGTATTTTTTTCGATTTAAATGTGTACATTTAAATCTAGTATTTTTTTCGATTTTCCGCTTGACCAAAAAAAAAATGTGTACATATAATTTTTTATTTTTATTTTGTTTGTGTTTTATATCTCCTTCTGTATTTTCCTGATTATAATGTTCATGAATAACTCATTCGTATATCCAAAGTGGGATTAATTTGCGCCACAAGAAGAGCACCAAGTACGATTCTGACAGAATTTTTTTTTTTGGTAATAGAGGAACAACCACTACAACAAAATGGGGATTTAGGGGCACTTTTGAAATGGCATTTTTTCAAAAATGCCTTATCAAGTTATTAATGCGGCACCATCTTCTAAAATGCCTCATTTGATTCCCCTTTTGCGGCAGTCAGCATTGATCCCAAATTTAACATATTTAATTTTTTTTATCGTAATTTGATAGGGTAGTTTAAAGTGCCTCGAAAAGCTAGATTTAATAGAGCACTTGCTTGGAGATATAAAACTACGACGTTTTTGTAATGGACAATTTTTTAAAAATTCAGCTAGGGAATTTTGGGCACATTTTAAAAGGCATTTTTACAAAACTGCCTCGTCAAGTAGTTAACGAGGCACTTTTAAATGCCGCAAAACAATTTCCTCACCAATTTTCCGTAGTTTGCGAGGAAACAATTCCTTGCCAAACTCAACTTATTTTTTCGGCAAAGACAAAAAATTCCCCCGAGCAAACACTGGACCAAGCCTATTCCTTTTCATCAATTTTTTTTTTTCCGATCCCACCCATTAGTAATTAGATGTCGGCCAAAACATTTGCAAAAGGATAGATATTCTACACCCGAACATTGCAGTGCGTAGTTCGACACATCACGCCCTTTACTCAATTATCTGAACCATTCATCTTGTAGAATTCGTCAAATTGAATCTCCACGCAAAAGTTCAAATTGATCGGACACACGCGACTACCTCATTGAAAAACTTTTATATAGAAAAATATATGAGTCAAAACTTTTTTGCGTGAATAAACTATTCCGATGAGGCGGTTATGGGTGTTCGATAAATTTGATTCGTGGCATGAATGATCGACTGATTCTACTTTATCATATTTAAAAGATAGACAGTTCCGATCGCGAAAAAATACCTCGGGTAGTGTTCAAGTGGTACATTATCAGACTTAAATTCATCCAAAAGTACTTAATGTCTTCCGAACACGTGGTTTCCGATATTCAATGATCTCCAATTTGGGTGACACTAATTGAATTGGTAAGATGTGAAATCTTAATGGTTTAGATCGAACGTTATAATAATAGACTCTTCAATGACATTTAGAATCTATATGTTCAACTTACTTAGTAATTAACTTAGTCTTGAGCTATAGTTGAATGTATGGTAGCCATACGACCAAGACACAATCATGACGATCAAGACTGTTGATTTCGTTGTGCTTGTTAATCACATCATTCACGTAAAATTTTAGCTCTATCTGGTTTAGAAAACCATACTTAATAATAAACTAAGTCTTGTGTTGTAATTGAATGTACACTAGCCACACAAGTGCGACACAATCGTGGCAATCAAGACCGCTGATTTTGTTCTACTTGTTCATTAGATCATTCTAGTGAATTTTTGGCATGATCGGGTTGAGAAAGCCACTTCATTTTTATGCAAATTCATTAACAAAATGGTATTTTCCTCGTAATAGGCTATTTGTGTTGTAGTGTAATTAATTTCCCTCAGGCGCCAAGAGTAGAGGAAAAATTTGAACACGTAAAATTTTAAGCGCGCTCAACTTTAATTCCCCCCTCATAACTTTCCCAATTATTTCCCTGAACTTCCATTCTGTTATTGCCCCAGCAAAGCAGTCTCCATATCCCGTCTCTCTCTTCTCTCTCACACACACACAAGCACTGACTACCGAGAACGGCGCCATCGAAGCTCGTCGCCGCTGCCAATCAAAGAACACAGGCACCGCCGTTTGGCCACCATTCCGCCACTCCAAGCCCTCCCGTCTCTCGTTATCGGAGGAATTGCATCTCTTTAGTAGCTAATTATCATCCCTTCGTTGGAGATTGTTGTCCTCTAAATTGCAGGTCTCGTCGTACGCCGAACGAAAGACTCCATCGGAAAGAGCTCTTCACTCTTGTCTTCTTTCGTTGGGTAAGAGACAATTGATGTACCTTATTAATTTCTTGTTCTAGGGTTTTGATTTGTGCATTGGAATTTGGGGTTTATGATTCTTGGATCCAGAAATTTATTTGGGGTTTAAACTTTCACAGAGCTGTGCGTTGGAATTGGATTTGTGCGTTGGAATGGCTATTTTGATGGGGACATGTACTGGGTCTCTGGGAACCCTGAGGTTGATATTTATATTGTACCGCATGTGTGCTGTTGTTCAAATTCCAATCGACAATTATTGGAAATTATATAGCCTTTGTTGAGTTTCCTCTGAAATTGGAAAATACAACTGTGTTAACTATTCGGCGTTTTGGTTGCATTATTCAGCTGTTGGATAGTTTCAAAGTGAAAAAACCTTGGAGACGTATCTATTCAACACCGAGCGTTCCTAGTAAAAAGCCAAATGAGCTTTCTGTGGAGGAGTTTTTTTTTTTTTTGAACACGAGCACTTTCCTTGTAATATGGCTAAAGTACGTAAATATATACATCCTTAGTTATGTATACCCATGTGTCTAGTTAACGGCTGTAATTGCTATTCCCTTTTTGTGGTTGACTCCAACATTGGCCCGTTTGTGCAAGGACATGGGAGGGGTTGTGCATTGGAGTGAGTTGGGTTATGATTAACAACACTACGCAAAATTACCCTTCAAAAGGATTGTTTAATTGTGTTCTTGATGTCTGCAGTTCTTTCCCTAAATCCTCTCTTTTCCTTCCGAAACAGGTGGTAATTCCAGATGAATTGAAGGCGGAAAAGTTTCCCCAATATATGGGAAGGACAAACAGCTACCACTCCACTTCTGTTTTAGGACTTATTTACGACACTATAGAAAAGTCATCCCAATCCGAAGATCTTCCAGCCAAAGGTGAGAGTAATGGAAATAGTCCTTGCACTTAAATTCCTTGATGATGATATTTTGGTCACGGGTTCCATCACTAGACATCTAGTTAACGGGACAAGATTGAGGTTGTGGATTTTTTTGGCTATGCCTTGAATGTCCTACAAAACATTACAGTTAGAGTGGATTATGATTTATAGTTTAGTAGAATGACCTCTGTGCGCTAAACGTGATAGAACTGTCTTTTCTGAAAATTGTGATTATGGTGACCTTATGAGATTAGAGTGGGTAAGGTAGAAGCTAGACCTTTACCGAGAGAATTGGTGGATGGTGCCGTCACTGCCATCACATCGGTATTTTATATCCTCAGGCCAAGTTTGTTAGCTTATCACTTTGTTAGGCAAAGTCTGTAAGCATATCATTTCTTGCTATCCAGAAGCCCATAATCTCACACGTTTTGTCTCCCTTTTTTTATGTTGAATTTGAGGGCATAGATATAATCTTGTTGAATGTCTTATCTGATGAGATTTCTATGTCTTCCTCAGGTTGCAGTCATCCCAAACTGTAGCATTATGGCAGCAATGGGTATTATTTGGCAATGGGTATTTTTGGCCTGGATTGATTGGCAGCATCTTGCTTGACCAGCTCAGGGATCAGTTACACTATATTTCTTCACAAGTCACTGTTGGATTACATGTCTTATTATAGGTTCTGGTCTATGGAATTTGATTGAATCTATACAAGTCACTGTTGCATTACATGTCTTACTATAGGTTCTGGTCTATGGAATTTGATTGAATCTAGACAATACATGGCTTCTATCATTCTGTTTGGCAATCCATGATAGTAATTGATTTAGTTAAAGTGAACTTGTCTGATGTCAGAACTATGACTACAGCAGGTATTTGTGATTCAGGAATGCTTTTAGATTAAGTATCTAAAGCTGATGGAAAGCTACAGAGTTGATAGTGTCAATTCCATACGGATACGAATAGCAAAATGGATAGTGTTGTAGGCATGGATAATTTACTAGTATAAATTTGATATTGCAGAATTTCAATATGATGATTTCTTATTGATTGATGCTTGGTAGGGGATTATGTTTATTTCAAGGGCGTAGCTATAGAGGTTGGTGGAGAAGAACTTTGAGCTAATTGGTGTGAGATTCATGTTCAAGTCCCAATTCTATGGGATGAGCATTTGATGGGGCCTTATGGAAGCCTTAAGACTGTTGGCAATGCCATTGGTACTCCAGTAGCATGACCTATTTCTTTGGTACGTTTAATGTCCAATATTGTCTATTTTTTTTAATTCTTACTATAAAACAATAGGTTTTAAAACTGTGTATATGGTTTTTGTTTTGATCAGGTAGTGAAAGATCATGATGGATGCTTTATTGACTGAATGAGATTGCTTGGAAGATGCCTTGTAGACAGAGTTATGTCATATGGATATTGAACTTATGGATTTTGTTTGTTTTTACTTGTGGTTGTTTTTTGATACCATGGCATCTCTCATGGTATTGTTCTAGTTTTTTGCTGGAAACTTTAGTAAGTTTCTTAAAGCTGTGTCTATTTCATGTTCTGTTTTTTTGTATTTGGATCCTTGTAAGTTTGTTGACTGGTAGTTTAAGTTAATGACAATGGCATATGTTGCATGGATATGGTTGGGAAAAAAAAATTGAAATTAATTAAGGTTTTATTGTATGGTGGTTGTTTGATCGTGTAGTACAAATGGAAAAAAAAAAAAAACTCTTTAGAAGGCACTCAAAAGTGCTGTGAAAGCTATTCTGTTGACATCAAAGTAGTGGTTTGTGCGGCAGTTTGTAGTGCCTTAATAGGGTGTTCAAATAATTTTCGAAATATATGTGGTGGCACCAAAAAATGCCTTGATAAATAATCTATGCGGCACTTAGGAATGTAGTGAGAAAGTGCTTTTGAGGCTCTTTAAAGTGCCTCAATATGTAATTTATGTGGCACCTAAAAGTGCAGCAAAAAAGAGTTCTTAAGACGCCTTAAAGTGCCTCATAACAAGTGCCGCGTTAGACCTATAGCTGCATCGATACACGCGGCACTAAGGTGGAGTGCCCTAATAGACAAATTGCCCCAAAATGTCTCTTATTGAGGCAGTTTTGAATGCCCTAAAAAGCCGTTTTTGTTGTAGTGAACCCTACCATTAGGCCACTAAATGAATCCGACTGCACAACCCAAATCTCCGAGGAAGCTAGCGCAACATTCTAGCAGAAACTTTTGCACTATAGATTCATAGCTTAGCATATGCATAGTTTCATATACTTTTGGTACAAAGGGAATTCCATGCATCAACACGTGTTTGTAAAGGCACAGTACTCCTGAAACCATGCGTTCCACTATTTTTGGGGTAATCTGAGTACAATGTGACATGGTTGCGTAGTACTCCCAGCTAATAGTGGTCGAAACACATGTTATGTGGGCCGGCCACCTCTTTATCTCCCAACAAAAGTGATTATTGATGTCGCACCCGCAAAATTTGTCGTGATTTACTGAGAATATACCATGTGAAAATTCAGCACGCATGATATGAACAATTGGCAGGAAATAATGCATGCCCACTTTTCCCAGAGGAAAATCGTGACTCTGTCACTGTTTGGTAGAGGGGCAAAGGCTTGGAAGAGATCGTAGAGGGCCCGACAGGGACAGTGTATGTTATGCTTACGCGCGAATGAGTTATTAGTAACTTCGGTTTAAGCATTTCGGTTCAAGCATCTAGGGCTAGGTTGATAGTCTCATCACGCGTACTAGAGTGGAGAAGTTGTGTGCTCCACATCAATGAAAAAAGGACGGTAATACTACGTACTACCATTTTCGTAGTAAACATTTAGGTTGATCTAGTAGGTTTTTATTTGGATCAATACTAAGGACACAATTGTCTGAACTCACATGATATATATGGGACTCACAGTACATAATAGTAGACGATTACAAATACTAGTGTATTCGAATTTGTGTCCAGCCATATGTGTCATTTTCGTTTTACTTAAAGCTAGGACAAGGCTTTCTAGTAGGTTTTTATTTACCGTGCACCAAATGCATCTACCCTTTTTTGTGTGGCTAGGACAAGGGTTTCTAGTAGGTTTTTAAAAGGGTGAAGGAGGGGGTACTTGAGATAGCATCTCTACCGTAGGTGTGACCAAAGATATTCCACACCCGCGGTGGGTTCTGGAAGAGATCAAAGAACCATAGTAACTACTACACCATCAAAGACTAGCGCATGGACCATAGTAGAAGGACCAAGTTCGAAAAAATGACGTTAGCACGACTCGAATCCATGACCTCGTAGTCACCCAAAGCATGTGGGAGTGAGTCATGAGTCACTAGGCTACCACTCATGTGGTCTAAATGCATTTTACCCATCCAAAAGCGACTTGGGGGCTGCTGCACGTAAGCAGCGCTTAACCTCACCGTTCGTTCCGACAATCAATGGTCCGGATTTAAAAAAAAAAATTGAAAGAGATCTTTTAAAATTCAGATCGTCCAAAATATTTTTAAACAGTGAGATTCAACGCTGCTACGTGCTGCAGCCCTTGGCTTCCATCCAAAAGATGCAGATACGTACATATCATTTAATGTGTGAGAGAGAGAGAGAGAGAGAGAGAGAGAGAGATTGTTGGCTTTGCAGTGTTTATGCAGTGTAAATTATGGCAGAGAGAGAAAGTAATTGTTGGCTTTGCAGTGTAAATTATGGTGAAGGCAAACGACAGGACCACTCTATAGTCTCCTTGTGTTTGTCTACTAATAACAGTTATTCGAGCCTTTCTCTGCATTCCCTGAGAGTTGGACCACCCTAGCTTACAAATCTAGCCTTTAATTTTTTAGGCTCCTTGTAGGGTACAAACCCCAAGTTCATCTCTCTCTCTCTCTCTCTCTCTCCAGGCTACAACCGAAAGGGGGAGAGGTGGCAACAAAAGGCAGTGTGGTGTGGGGGAGGAACGCAGCTGCAGCCCATTAACTAAGTCTGTCTCTGCTGGGTAGCTATCCCTTCTTCCTAGCTTATAGTCTTCTAGTTATGTGTGACCAATTCATATACATGTATTAACAATTCAGCAACCCATAAGACAAATAGAATATGCTTCAGGTATAAAATTTCCGAATACAACTTCGGACACAGATGCGTTGGGTCATTCAATGTGCGTAAGTGTCTAATCGTCTAATGTATATCCTGTGCAGTCCGGATGTGTCGGACGACTTCGAATATATTTTTTGCAGACTTATGTGTCCGAATATCTATGTCTGTAGCATTGCTCAAGAGAAATATATAATGAGGGAAATGGTTCGGAAACCAATCTAGTCAAATCATAACTGGCCTATATGTTAATGTTGTCAAAAGAGGCATTCCCTCCCCCTGTTACTTTTCCCAAGCAGCCAAAAGATTGCCATGATCTTTTCCTTTCGGCTGGGAGGAGGAGAGTTATTATGATATTATCACACCATCTTATAGTGATCATCACTAGTGCTAAAGGCCATTTCAATAAAGTCAAAATGCCTAATCTTACATGCGACATTTCTGTCCAAAATACAATAAAGAAATCAACTTCCTTGGAATCCCCTTATTAAACAATTCGGGGGTGTGGCGTGGAGCAATTCTTGGTTCACCGTGATGATCTGAACCGCTCGTCATAAAGAACTAAATATATTTGTCATCTCTTATATGGATCATCCACGAAAAAACTAATAAATTGATTTTGTACTTGGTGTCTGATGGAAGTAAATTTATTTGTATTGAAAAAATATGGATGGTCCAAAAATCAGGGCGTTCTTTTGTTCAACGACAAATGTGCTTGAATGATGCACTATTGATTGATTTAACTTTTGCAAGAGTAATCCACATACTAATGTCTAAAAAACAAACAATTTGAATCATTGAAGTGAGACCGTAATGAGCCCCTCAAAACACACCATTCAATCCATACAACTGTGGTACAGAGAAGTCATTTTTATTCAATGCAAAATGTAAAACTTCAGCCCCATCACAAATCCATATTGGTAACCTATCAATGTTTCAATAATCAAAAAAAATTAAAAAAAAAACCTGTCAATATTATATTGGACAAGGTTTCCGCATGCATCAAAGAGATCAGTCGAGACGAAATCCCAATGCCCTCTTCATAATACGCATCATTCACTCGGAACGTCCCAAAGTAATAGGTATTGGAGATTCTTTGGATGGCATTGCAGGATTTGACAAATGCCAAACCAAGTACCAAATATGATCCTGAATTTGATATTTGCCAAATTTTAGCAGCCATTAGCAGCCATGTTGAAAATTGATGAAATGCAACCATAGAAAACAACAGAGGAACTCAGAATCAAGTAAAGATCGACAAACTCGCTGTTGAAATCAATCATTGAGGCCAACTAATAATCTGTAAAATTCAAAATGCTCTGGCACTTTAATCAGATCTACTTGCATCAAATGAGAAATACATCGATGACTACATAATATTTTAGATACCTAGACTATTGAAATCGAACAAAACATCTTATTTGGGACACGATACATGGAGACACCTGGATAAAAAGCTCGTAAAAAGAATAATTAAGTTGATACATGGAATGACTGGTACAATAGCGTCAACTGACTCCGGGGAAAACCCAAACACTTGGTCCCCAGAATAAAAGGTTAACGATGTCAGTCTTCAACATCCTAGGGCTACAAAAATATAGGAACGGGTTACCTCGATGGCAACTCTACTCTTCTCTTTCCAAGCTTCTTGAACCAATGAAAGAGTTTGTGCGAGAAAGTAACATATCGTAGAGGTTATTAGCTGTTGGACGATCCATTGGATTATTTTGGGTGCATTTGTTGTATATATCAACGAGAAATCTCGTGGTCTCTAATTCCACCTCCGGTATCCGAGGTTCTGTGCTGGATTGAGCCATTGCAGGGTCATCTGGTGATCCCAAAGACTCCTCCAGTTTGTCTGTTAAAGGTGGCCGTTTCCCCATCTGCTTAAATTATAGAATATTATTACTAATAGTGCAACAATATGGGTTCAGTTTTTCAAGAATATCAAAAAACTATAAAAGAAAATTCCAAATAGATCCCAAGGGGGATGGGGGGGGGGGGGGGGGGGTCAAGTCAACCCCATCATGTTTTTTGCTCAAGAAAAAAACCTCATGTCTCACGCCCCTGCCTGAGAGATATGAAACACAAAAAAATCCATAAAAGTAGTTCTTTCTCCTTTCCACACAAGCTCTTTCCCTCTCTTACTGTTCTCCCTCTTTCACACACGCTCCACCATCACCGGACAGTATCACCCCATCACCAGCTGCTCAATAGTGTCACTAACCTACTAGCCGATGTTGTGAAAACCATGCGACCATGGACGCAGGCAATCTTACTGAACCCTGTAAACCAGCTGTCCAGTTCTTTTCTGTAGGTGATTGATTTTATTCCTCGTGATGTTTTGTGCGTGTGCTTGGGTCGTAGCCCAACATGCCCAATTTGCTATCTATTTTCTCCTATCTGCCCTCATTCCAACCCGACTATATGCATATATTATATGCTCAATTGACTACACATACAACACATCCCCCACTGGAATACTACAAATACAAAACACACGCAAACACATCAAATTTCAGCACTCCATATAAAACCCACCACGACCAGATAGGGTGTACAGAGTTCCGAGTCTTCCGAGCAAAATTCTACACTTTCTAAACCCAGCACCATCGAAGTGTGCACCATCACCCTTCCTCCCCCCATCACAGCTCCAATCTCGACCACCAAACCACATTACCCAACTCAGAGCACTTGATTGACAACCACCAAAACTCCATCCAAAATCACCATCCCCGTCACCAGGGCCACCGAAGGCATCCACTCACCTTCCATCCCAGAAAATACAAACCTTACCCCACTACCCAACACCAACATACGAAAGTCACATTCATTTGAGAGAGAGAGAGAGAGAGAGAGAGAGAGAGAGAGAGAGAGAGAGAGAGAGAGGCACCTGTAAGAGATCATGAATTTGTGATTCTGACAACCCTGAATACGGGACTTGCAAAGTTAATAACTCCAATAGCAAGCACCCAAACGACCAAATATCCACTTCCTGCAGCCAAAGAAACAAAGAAAAGCTTGAGTGCCAAACATTCCAAAACATTCTGGTGAGTCACAATGACTATTATGTTGTATGTCCAAACCCTCACTTAACATTTCATGACGCAAGGACTTACAGCAACAAACAACAAACATAACAAAATCCAAAAGTAACGTGTTTATGCAGCGGTAGAGGAAGAAACTCACCAGCCCATACATGTCAGGCTTAATCATTGCTCGAAATACCTCAGGAGCCATCCAACGAGGTGTTCCAACACAAACATTTGGTGGAGGTACTCCTACATGTGCAATACAGCATGAATGCAAGGAAGAACGAAGGGGGACTGCTCTATCAAAATCACAAAGCTTCACAACTGGTGTTCCATCAGGCCTCCTCCTATCCAGATCAATCAAAATGTTTTCGCTCTTTATGTCGCGATGAATAATGTGTTTGGAATGCAGCTCTACCAAGGCACATGCGACATCTCTAGCAATATGCAATGCCAGATCCACGCGGACGTGCTTCTCACCAGCTCTAGACAGCTTCTCTACATAATTCTGGAACGTAACAGGCAGGAATTGTTAGGAGAAAAGAAATCGAAAGCCAAGTGAACTATCTTGCCGGGAAAAGAAAGGCAACTGAGGATTGTACATGATTTGAGAATAGAAATCACAGCTTCCCTTGGTCCTTGCTTCTGGTGTGGTTCTTAAATGAATTATCATATCCACACTAAAGGTGAACCAACTGAAGGTAAATTAGAACTAAAAATTAATCACGAAAAATCACCTTTAAGGAACCCCCTTTTATGTACTCCATCACGATAGCAGACTGCAATATCCGCTGCTCTGAATCTCCATCTAACGATTGAACCCACTTGGTAGATATCTGATGACCATACATTTCAACAATGCAGGAGTGCTTGTTCAAAGCACGTAAAATCCTCACCTCCCCTAAACAACTGTACTCGAAATTCCTAATTGCATCTGCAGAAATCCCACCAGTTTCTAGAGTACGCACCTGCAGCATTGAACTAGTTAGAAACATGCCCCACACACCCACATATAGAATGGATGGCATCAAGAATGAATATTGGCACACCCTGTAACAAGTACACTTCCATTTCGACACCAAGATATAGGTAACACTGTGAAAGATAGAGACGATAAGCACATGCAAATACAACAGTTATCTCAAACTAAACGCCATATAAGTAATAGTTATAATTAGAATAGAATTTGTCTTGAAAACACTGAATTGTATCTCAAGAAAGAAGCAGGAAAAATAGCAAAATACAGTGAGAATTAGCAACGCACACCTTTGCTATTGCCTCAACTGATCCAAAGTCACACCGGAAGAGAGTACTAGAAGACGCCTTTTCTATTTCATCACATGCAGACAGAGAAGGAAAGGAACAAATTGGTCCAGCAATGCTATCTGTCACATTAGGAACATTAATCCAGCTCAGAGGAATGTACCTGAAACAGAAAACTTCCCTATCAGAAAGTACAGCTAAAGCACATCACCTCTCCAGTAAGCAGGAACGATGTGATTATCCAAGGGGAGGACAGATCACGGCAGATATAATATATTCATATTCTCAAATCCCCCTCTTCCCTTCCCTCGGGAAATGAAAGAAAAAAAGAAAACAAAAACGGCCCCGCATAATATGATCAAGCACAACAAGAATGCAAGTCGTTCACATATTTTCAAATGGTACACAAATTAATAAGGAGACAAACAAGAAAACTAAACTGAAAAATAGTAAAAGCATCTACCTGCAAAAATATTCGGGATCTGTTTCCTCCCTTATATCATGTGGATGGCAGGCATCAACTATCATGCGAACCCATTCATCATCCCTCTTGACAATAACGATATTCCACGCATGTGGTGAGAAATCAAAATAGCCCCGAACAAGTTCACAAGGTACATGAGGCTCCATTCTGTCGCAAAGGTACTAGAGCAGAAGTGATAAGGTTAGATCAAGGGGAAAAAAATAAATAGCAAGGTAATAGAATAACTGTCTAAAACTATATATGAAACAAATAGCACAGTGAAAGAATCACCTTCATAAGCAACGCTCTATGTCTACATACGCCAAACTGGAGTGTCCCGATAGGAACCACAACGGATTTTTGCCTTGCTTTTGCAGAATGAAGAGATTTTTCACATAGATCAAGGAAAACAATATCTTCTACACTGTCTGAACTCTGTTTAGAGGGTTTTGTACTACTGTCAATGCTCCCAGTTGGGCAGGTACAGACAAAGGGCTTCCTATAGTTCGAACCGGACACAGCTTTTCTTGTTTTCACAATGAATCCACTTTTATCACTGCCCCCAAAGTGGTCAGATACAAAAAGAGCAAGCAGCGATGCAATTTGCAAGTCATCGATTGCAAACTGTTCTCTTTCTTTGGTTGTATCACTGCTCTGCTTGAAATGAAACATCCATGCCTGAGAACTCAGTGCAATGGCATCCAACTCTTCATCTTTCCTCCTGAAGAAAGCAACAATTACACAATCACCAAGATTTTAAAGAATCCAACCATGACAAGCATAGACATGTCTATTCCTACTCATTCTCTTTTTCAGACACCAACCTGGAGACAAGATCTCCAGAAACGTTCAGAAATGCCTAAATACCTGCCCTGATTTCTTCTTATAATTTTTAAGTCAGACCTTAGTAGCAGAGAGCTCCTAAAATGGTGTCGCTCCCACCTTGGGAGCCCACTTTTGCGCTCCCAAAAGGAGCTTGATGGGAGCCCACTCCCATCGACATGGGAGCTTGCTCCTACGAAGATGGGAGCTTTGGTAAGTCTTTGTATAGAATAACCGGAATTTCTCACTTGGTTTTATTAATTGGTCATGATATCTTGAAAAGAAAACCATATATTGTAACACTAGCCCATTTCTTAGACTTACGGTGGACTTAGCCCATATTTTTACTTCCTAAAATGATTTTACTTTTAAAGTGAATACTCTATGCTAAATTATTTTTATTTTATATGTACACGCTCCCAACCTTGTGAGTTTCTATCTTCCCCCGTTCCTCCCACTCCCACTCCCGTTTTGTGCAACTAAGAGTCAGACACGCTAGGAGAGGTTGGGAAAATGCTGAGGACACGTTAGGAGGTCAAATGCAATTCTTAGAAGTTGGACTAGAGTTTAAATCACATGGACGACCCATTTCATGAATACTTGAGCGGT
>CM033796.1:10335573-10425573 GCA_019656835.1 Rhododendron ovatum | reverse complement strand
TATTGATAAATATCACATAGCGGCAATATAAATACCATTTGCTTTTTTTTATCCTTGTTTCTTAGAACTATTTCTGACTTTTTCTATGTTCATAAGATACATCTACAACCTGAACATATTTTACAGCAACCAGTCAGTGTCCAAATTTTTCGATAACTGCCATGCCTGTGTCATGCTGTGTTGCTGCTGATGTCTGTATCCATGCTTATTAGATCCTGCCATCCCCAATCCCATAATGGTCGAAGGCAAGATCTAAATGTAAAAAATAAGCATGTACAGTACAAAGAATTACCTGTCTAAAAGAATAACTTCACGCGAGTCAAGATGCAGAGTTTGCTCATAACTCCTTAGTGGCATGAAGGGCCGATCTCGTCCTGCATCATAAAAGCCATCTGGTAGATGGTCATCAATGCTACAAAATGATGTGCTACTATATTTGGATGACAGATCTGAGGGATCATCTATTGGTCTCCGAGATTTGCTAGGTTTGGGATTATCAAGATCCCTATCGGAATGCCTTTTTGAGTTTGGACTACTGTTGCATAATGCCGAAGATGAGCATTCATCCTGCAACTGAGCACCATCAGATGTAGAATCTAGAGATGCATCACATTCTGTACGGTCATTTTCACCCTCTTTACATATTTCAACCGAGTTAACCAGGACACAGTCACAATAATCAATCTCATACTCATTTTTTGAACTGATGTCATCATCCTTAACACTAGCAAATTCACATGCAGTCTTTCCAGACTGTCCTTTATTGTCACTGTCAGGACCGGGAATGGCTGATGAATTTTCTGTGTGAGACTGAGGTGTAAGGACAGAATGTTTGCAAGGTTTGCATTTGGCAGCTGCTTTTTCTGTCGACAACTCCACATGATCTTCAACTTTCCACTTCCTACTATTGTTTAAACGTTCTTGGCGAGCTCTCTGTTGTAAATAGTACCGCCGCTTCCATCCCTTCCTAGACCTTCTTGCAGCAAAACAGCGACTGCTTGTTGAGGATCCAGTTACATGGCTCGATGACGTAGCAGGGGAGCCTAAATTAGCACCAAAGATACAGTTAGTTGAAGCTGGTTCTATATAAAGCAGAAAGAAAGAAAGATAATAAAGAAAGAGAAGGAGAAAGAAGCAATTTAAAGGCCTCACCTTTTGGAGATATCTTGTCGTCAATTTCCTGTACACTATCTTCAAATACATCCATCTCAACAGCAGAACTAAATAATTCATCATTGGAAGTGTCTTTTCCATTTCCCTCCAAATTGCAGCTTATCCATGAAGGTATTTGACAATAACTGAGAAGCTTGTTGTACTATTAAGTATCAAGACACCAACAAACAGATAAGGCTAAAGATGGAGACAACGGTGAATGGAAGGTAAGGCTAAATAAACAACTAAAACGGAGATTCATCAACATGAAGGGACTGCAATTTAGTACACAAATAGCTTCAAGAAATGCAGGCACCAACTAAAATGGTAAAGTAAATGAAACTTCACCAGATTTGTGCGGGTAAATAAGAAAACCCAGCAGCTACCAACTCAGTAGCAGCCATGGGGGAAAGGGAAATTAGACTGGAGAAGGCAAAACCAATACTGGAATTTCGGAAGTAGAAATGCCACTTTACGAACAGAACATTCAATATAGAAATTACCCACTTTACAATTGCATGAACATGAGAACAATATTAGCAAGGAACATAGGAACAAACCAAACTTCCAATGTGAATTCTGTACCATAAAGCCGAACACAGAAGGTAGGAGGACATCTATCAGTCAGGATTAAAGGCATAAAATGTACCATTAAATGACAAAAGCTGAGATACGGCTGTACCATCATATTACCAAAATTCTTGATGCTAAGCCCAAACAATCAGTACTCAATGAGGTACTCAATGAGTGAGTTGAGTAAAGCAAGAATAAAGGGGATCACAAGATATAAGCCATTCAAAAAGACCATGAATTCTCTGTATGGAACTCGAATTTTCAAACAAGACAACAACTTAAACCATCAAAATCCATTTGTGAGAATACTGGCAATATGCAATTTTAAAAGGGACTGCTTGTCCCTTTCAAAAAAAAAAAGGGACTGCTGTCGCATGCCTCGCATAATATTTCCTTTTTATGGTTGTTAGTATCTACCTGAAGATTCAGTTTCTGAAGGTTATGCATTGAGCCAAGTTTGAGACATTCCACAGAAGCCAACCTATTGTTTGACAGGTCCAAGATCTCCAATCTTTGCAAGGATGACAAACCAGACGGTATTTCCACCAACTTATTATTAGCGACTTTCAATGATATCAATGCACTCAAATAAGTTATCTCAGTTGGCAGACTCCTTATCTTATTAAATGAAAGATCTAGAAACTCCAAGCTTTTAAGGCAGCCAATTTCGGGAGGAAGGTATCTGCAGGGAAAAAACAGAAAGAACATCACAACTTCCCCCAAGACCAATATATCAACCCCACATAGGATAGTAAAGATTCAAAAAGATGAAATAACATATATAACTACTCTTCAATTTGTTGGACTTGTATGGAATAACACTGGAAAGCTAAAGAGTAAGGACCTATAGAGAAGAAGCGCATTAAGATTCAAAAACATGAAATAACATATATAACAACTCTTCAAATATTTGTTTCCTCTTTCAGTCAAACCTATGCATGTTGTATAACGACCACCCAACATGCCTTACTAATCGACTAGCAGGTATCATCCAATGTCTGTGTTTCAACTAACTTCTAAATATTTAGTCAAGACTCTTGCACAATGGATCTAGAGGTCTTCATCTTACTACCAACTTAAAAAACAATCGATCCAGAGATATCCATGTAAGACTGGGAGAACCAAATTAGTCAGAAAAATCTGCAATTGCTAGAGACCGCATTACTGATTTTCTATTCCAATTAGTACGTTACTAGTGTAACAAGGGGATAACATCATGACATTGACATTACAATGTAACATGGACATGACTAGGTTGGTAAGGTATTAAATTCAAGGGCATGATAAAGCCAAGGTCTCACCGAAAGTAACTATATAGACTTCTCATTCCATAGTAGTATACTAGATTTTCCATAGTTTCACTTTCAATACACTTAAAGTTACAGAGTTAAGTACGAGAAGCCCGAGACCTTTACTCTATATTACTATTACATAAAAATCTTAGCCACAAACCCTAGGCTCCGTACATTGCAACATTGAAACAGGGCGCAACTGATACAACTTGCAAGTAGTATACTACAACTTCAAGTTCATTCTGTCCTTCCATCACTTGTGTATCTTGGACAACATCACAAATCACCTTAAAACCTCTCATGGACATAGACTCCTAACTCTCCAATCAATGATGTATCGAGTTACTTTTTTTAACACGAACATCAGGTTCACCATCACAGGTGAAGAAATGGCACAGAAAAAATCTTCCAATATAAGTCCTTACCTTTCACTCTCTTACAAAAGCAGCTTATACAGTGATTATTTTCCAAACTTCCATTCTTTAGAGCCACTTTTTGACAGGGCGGCTCCAGGACTTCATTTCAACGGTGACAAAATCATACAGAAAATTTTTGTAATACTAAACTCTATATAAAAAAATGTGTATATATTTTCTCATAAAGTTATCTGACCTAATTTATTTTCTTTTGTTGAGCTTTTTGGCTATGCAGGAACAACCCAGTGCCAACAACAGTAAAAATAAATAAATTTATACATAAAAAGTAAAATATTTAATGCATTTTTTGAACACGGAGGTTTTCGCTTGAACCCCCTAATTTACTAGTAAAGCCACCCCTGCTTGTTGATATTCCTGCCTTGTTCTTTTAATCTTTTAGTAGCCACTAGATAGTTCAGTCCTCTTCTAACAAACGCCACTACTAAACATCTACAAAGTTGGTTTACCAACTGACAAGTAAGATAAGCTCCTATAAGAATTTCGGAATTTTGAATAAACATGCAATAGATTTACTTTTTACCCCTGCTTGTTGATATTCCTGCCTTGTTCTTTTAATCTTTTAGTAGCCACTAGATAGTTCAGTCCTCTTCTAACAAACGCCACTACTAAACATCTACAAAGTTGGTTTACCAACTGACAAGTAAGATAAGCTCCTATAAGAATTTCGGAATTTTGAATAAACATGCAATAGATTTACTTTTTACCCTTTGAGCTCATATGTCCAACTCGCCAATCTACTTCATACTCTCAGTGAAAAATAGAGTAATAAAGCAGACTAATTCTTTAAGGCAAATGAAACTAAACAAGTGCAATGTAACATTGGAGTTCGGGCTTATTATGAGAAACTATGTTACATAGACTCTTCAAAACAAATCAAGCACCTTGAGTTGCACAATTGAAACTGGATAAGGGTGTGTCATGTGAGAGGTGTCCAACACTATCTGTTGGACACTAGTACTACAAGTCTACAATTGTACTTATTGCCAACTGCTACAAAATGAGTAAACCACCAATTTTAAACTCTAGTTACAATGTTACATGAAATAAAAGGTATTTCCAGTTTTCACAAAGTGGATGAAATATGTAAACAAAATATAATGCTTTTCGCTGGATCCATGAATGCTTCAAGTAGAGATTTAATGGGTCCAATCTGAATACATGCCCTCTACATTCCCTAAACAGCACCCGCACCCGCACCCATAAGGCTGCAGATGAACCGAGCTATTTGCAAGTAGCCTGAGGCCAACACGTTATGGGTTTGGCTCGGCTCCTTAGTAAACGAGTTGAGCTCAAGTTTTAAGCTCGTTTAGTAAACGAGCCGAACTCGGTTTAGTTGAAACTCGGCTTGTTTCTTGCGGCTCAACTTGTTTAGTAAACAATTGAGCTCGAACACCCCGACACTAAACGAGCCAAGCTTGGGTTAGTTGTAACTCTCTTGTTTGTCACTGCTTGACTTGTTTACTAAACAAATTGAGCTCAAACACCTTGACACTAAACGAGCCAAGCTTGGGTTAGTTGTAACTCTGCTCGTTTGTCGTGGCTCGACTTGTTTAGTAAACAAACGGAGCTTGAACACCTTGACACCGAACGAACTGAGCTCCAGCTCGGTTATTTGGTCTCAACCCGAGCTTGAACACTTTACGGTTCACCTCGTTTGAAGCCTGGCGGCACAGCGAGCAGGTAAACAGTTTGACCCAATACCAAAAAAGCATCTAAACTACAACTTCGTTCCCTACATCATTGAGAAGCACAAGAGATACTAACAATAAAAATAACTAAAAAAATCCTAAATACCATCTATTTGTACCCTACTACATAATTGAGAAGCACAAGAGATAACTTAACAATAACCATAAGTAACCAATACCACTTTTACCTAATAGAGAAGTGACAAACAGAGAGCTTCGTCAAACACTTGAGCCCAGCGATCTCACTCAACAAAGGAAACGCCGATGGCCGCGGCGGCACCTTACAGAGCTCAAGCTCCTTCAAACCCCTCAACCTGCCCCAATCCAACCCGCCCACGCTCGGCGTAGCACTCACCTTCACCTGCAAGCACTCCAACTCAACCAAGTTCCTAAACTCCGCCGGAAACAAATTCACCTCGTTCCCGAAAAACTTCAGCGTCTTCAACCGGCCCAAACCCCCCATCCACTTCGGAATCAAGTTGAACACGTTCTTGTACACGTATAACCCCTCGATCGAGTCCTCTGACCCCTTCGGAACTGAAAAGTCGAGGTTTTTGCCGGAGACATCGAGGACGGCGCCGTGATTGGCGTGATCTTCGGCAGTCGAGTCGGGGTCGGAAAGTTCCGATTTTTCGGGGCTTTCGGAGACTTGTTTGGAGCGATCCTCGTCTGGGACTGGGTTTTGGTCCAAATTGGCGACCTTCATTTGATGCGATGAGGTAAATACGGAGATGGAGGGTAAAGAATTGATTTTTCCGGGGAGGATTTGAGGATTAGGGTTAGGGTTGAAGGGGGTTAGAATGTGAGGTCAGTGGACAGAGACAACGAAGAGAATCAAGGGTATAATTAATTCGATACATGTGCGCTTGTGTATGTATATCTGGAGAGAGAGAGAGAGAGAGAGAGAGAGAGAGAGAGAGAGAGAGAGAATCGAAAGAGATTGCCAGGAGCGGGGGAGGGGGAGGAGAGAGAGGGCCGCTCCGTTTGATGAATTTTTAGAGAGAGAGAGAAAGAGAAAGAGAGAGAGAGAGAGAGAGAGAGAGAGGAACCCTATTGATAGAGGAAAGAGGAAGACACGTTGCAGAGAGGAATTGTAGGGTACGAAAGGTCAGAAGTAACCTTGGGTTGACCAGGAATGAGTTATATACGAAATGGTAATTTTGTCATTTAGGAAGTTGAGGTGGGATTTGATTTGACCATTTTAGACAAAGCGAGGACACGTGTATGGGGTTCGGGTTAACGTTTTGTGGAGTATTGTTAATTTGTTATCATAATTTGGTAGAGCTCGTGGGATTAACGTTGTTGCACGCCGCACTGCGTGACAGTTGACAGTAAAAAAGCGACACATACACGCAGAGGAAAAGATATTTTTCTTTGAAAAGGCGGTGATAATACTAAAACTGTTTTTGCTGGTATTAAAATTTTAGTACATAAAAAATTTTATACACTGCACATGTTACAAGTTTTTTCTGCACTAGAATTTTGGCACCAACAAAAATAATTTTAGCATTATCATTTCTCTTTAAAAAAGGGAGGAAATTTAAATTTTTTTAAGCAGTCCTAAAAAAAATCAGGTCCATCGAAGATTGATAAATACTTGATCGATTCTATATCCAATTATCTGTCAGCAAATAGAGCGTAGCATCGATCAAACATTTACTGATATCTGAAGGAGTTGATTTTTTACAAGAATACTTTAAAAAAGGTTTTAAAAAAGTGAGCGGCTCCGATCTTTTGTATGAGATCCCTAAGTGTGTGTACCATAGTTTTATTGCAAATTATCATATGCACCCTAAAAACGGAGTGAATAGTGCATATAATGATTCGTGGGTTTGAAATTAGAAATGTTATCACTAATGATCACTATGATAATGGCTCACACAATGCACATGTAGCAGCAAGATAACTCAGTTGAATGATGGCTCATACAATGCACATGGGGCAACAAGATAGCCCTGTATCATTGTATGGATCATTACTGATAGCATTTCTCGGTTCGAAAATCACTGTCCTATTTTATTTTTATTTTTTATGCTGATTATAAATTCCCTTTGCGAGAGAGTGATTGTTCAGTGCTCTTTGAGCACTACCATGTAGAGCTCCACCATACATTTGTTTATGAGCCACCGTATTTGGTAGCTTCCACACAAATATACGGCGTAAAAAGCTACGGTGGTGCTTCACGACAAAGTAATAAGTTTCCCTTGGAGGAGGTTTTTGAGCATTCATTTTTGTGAACTGTGTAGTAGAATTTGCATAACTTTAGGGTCATTATTCGTCAATTTTGATAAATCAAATTGTACGGTGCAGACTGTTGGGAAGCCTCCTCCATGGCTTACCATTAGTTTTTATTGTTACGGAGTAATATTTATTTCCCCTAAGTAGTTCTTAATTTAGAAATGCAAAAGAAAAACTACAATCAGAATATGTAATGCTTAATGGTAATTGGAATTTGAAACAATGTGTTTACTAGTCATGATCGAGAAATGCAAAATGCATAAACAAAAACGATCGGATTTAATCAGGACATGAAAAAGGAAGACACGAAGAGTGAGAAAGATTGAAAGTGAAAGCATTGTGATCTCTATCGCTTTCTTTGCCTCGGACAGGGGCGGCTCCAAGAACTCTTGTCAGCGGTGACATTTTATAGCTTGATTTTAACTTAAAAACATTCTAGTGTTTGCTTTCGTGTTCTCCCCTCATTTTCGCAAGTTAGTTTGTTTTTCTTCTTGTACTAATAAATGGAGTAGCATTTTGTTTCTTCTACTCCCCTTCGTTGATTTTTCGCTACAACAGTTTTGACCCGAATAGTTCTCTACCTGCATTTTAGCACAAGTTCTAACAAGTCATTAGAGGGATAAAAGAAGGTTGCATTCTCATCCTATTCGTCGCTCGCTTTGAAATCGGACACTCCCGCCACATAAAAATCCTACCCCGGCAGAGAAAGGATAAGTTCCTCCAATGGCAGCAAGGTGGCGTCTTTGTTCCATATACCAAACTGTTGTTGAGTCACTAGGTCAATCTGCTTCATGGAGAGTCGAACCACAATTACAAACCCATGTTAATTCCTGTCGCGACCCCGGCAAAGAAAGGATAAGTTCCTCCAATGGCAGCAAATTCGCGTTTTTGTAACATATCCAGTTGAATCACTCAGTCAATCTGCTTCACGAAGTTTTTGAACCACAATTAAAATCCTAGGATAATTCCTACCTCCACCCCTGCAAACACCGAATAAGTTCCTCCAATGCAGCAAAGTCGTTTTTGTAACACATCCCAATCATTGAATCACTTGGTCAATCTGCTTCATGCATGGAAATTTAAACCGCAATATAGCGGACACATGTTGTGATGCAGCAACAAATTCTATTTTCTGGTTAGGGATTCGGCAGACTATTGAAGTGCACTTTTCCAAGCTCTTGCCAAACCAATAAAAAACCTGAGGCTAGCAAGGGAAATTACAAGCCATTGCAGTATGCCAAAGTTTCCACTTGCAGCTAAAACTGTGTCAGCAACATTCTACCAAACTACCCTACCAGATTTGAGAAGCCCTTGCCAATCTTCCACAGGGCAACCGACTTGGTTACAACTTACAAGATCAGAGGCCGAACAAACTAGGAAAGCCTTAATTTTGCTTTCCGTTCCAACTGACATGCATATATATTCTAGTGCATATATCATGGAAGAAGCCATTGGCAAAGCTACGCCCCAGGCAAAAAGACCAGCGCATCAAAGTAACAGCTAACCAATGTACAGAGAGCCTCTATGCAAAAGTGAGATTATTCCATTTAATAGAAACTGAAACAGCAAGCAACACCGGTAGCTTAGTTTGCATAGTACTTCCTAGCACCATCAAGTTTTGTAACCATTAAAGTGGCGATCATCTAGAGGGAAACATGAAAGACAATAGGGTAAACGAGGGCAGGTACATGGAAAGCTAAGTAATAGTAATAACAACCGCCTTCCATAAAGGAAATGGGGTTATGAGCTTTAGTAGTTTTGGGACCAGTTTGCAGCACTCCCAACTCTAGGCATTCCAGTTTCCTTGCGAGACTCTGCGTCCACCTTAAAAGTTGCACCGCACACCTGGCCTGAACTGTCAACCCTCGGCACTGGCTTCAACTCATTAAGGGGGTGCTCGAAACTCCTCAAGCCACCAGAGGTTGTAAAGAAACAGCCTGAGGAAAAGAATAAAATAAATCTACTCGCGATATAAATAAATGTCACCTAGAGAACACATAGTCATAACTCCCACTGAAATTGGCGCTCACAAACAGAATATACAAAAAAAATGAAAAAAAGGGTCAACCCAGTTTTGATCAGAATTGCTTTGATGCAGTTGAAAGAAAAACACAATAACTGAGCCGTAAACCAAAATCACTAAGAAATGAGTAGGTTGTAAAGAGGAAAAGAATGGAAGTACATGGGGAAATGTCCACATATACCTATATGCACTGTCCAAGAGCTTCAGTTCAAAGCTCATTACACAGGTTACAGGCGAATTCTTGTGTCATTCCCCTGTTGTTTTAGGCTGCGTTTGGATGAAAAAGGATGATTTGTCAATGGCAAAGAAAATGCATGGGATTTTGCTTGCCAACCTGAGGGTATGTTTCCTTCTCTTTTTCTATGCCCTCAAAAAATCTCTCCAAATTCCTTGATCCAATGACAACATTACGGGATTCACATGAACCTAGAAATGCTACTATAGTACACTATGGAAACTCCCCATGAATCTCTGCCGCATAGAAAAGTCAACTCTTGGCAAAGGCCATTTGATATGAATTTGTCTATACCTTTCGGGAATGGTGCAAAGGATTTGCCACAGCCCTTCTTCACAATATCTACATCATCTGAAAACACAAGATGCTCTTCAGAATCGGTTCCCCAGAAGAAGGGAACACTCCCATCAGCATCCTGCATTAGATGAAGAAAGAAATGTTAATCGCTAGTTTTATCAACAAGTTCAGAAGAAAATGAAACAGTGGCTGAGAGATTAACTTACTGCAGCTACAAAAGTAGTTTTTGAAGAGCTGTCATACAGAATAAATGCAAACTTCCCATGAAAATCTCTCAGGACCTGATCCGCAGGATATGGACCTCTATCTCTTAGAGTTCTATAAGCTTCTATGACTATGATCACTTCATTAGCTGTCTTGTTTAAGCCATATTGCTGCTTAAGATGAGCGACATTCTCAATGTGGCCTTGGAATAAGCAGAATATGTCATCGACGACAGCAAACAACCTGACAGAGGAGATTGATAAAATTGTTAGCAAAACTGGCAACATAAAAGTGATGCTTATTACAAGACCTTGTAATATCCAATAAACTTGAGGAGACATATTTTCTTGTTAAATCTTGACAATGGAGAGGTGGAATTTCAAGTAATCTTCACCATAAAAGATTATAACAATCTAGCAGTCCCATGTAAAAGTAAAACAGATCTTTTTTCCCATTCCGATCTCCAAACAAAAAACCAATTCCAATAGGATCATGGAATATCACTATATCGTGCAAAATGGAAATTGGAACTTGAACTTAGAATATGGACCATTAATTTCTACTCTCCTAGAGAGTGCATCCATTACTATGGCAATATCTCCACAATGTTATAGAGAATAGTGGATGAATAATTTCAATGTGATGAACATTGAAAGGTCCCCCCAGAAAACAGCGGAAATTAACTAATAAAAATGACATCAATTGAACCCAACACAGATTTTTCCCCCCATCCAAATAGCAACTTTGTCTTTATTGTAACCAGTGACACATGACAAAAAAGACCACCAGAACATTCGAATCTGCGTTGTATTCTTCCCCGAAAAAGCCCTGCTCCTTAAAGGGTCCCTCTCTGACAAGGAAGTGAAATAATCTCAACTTTACGACAAATCCAATCTGATAATTGTTCTCCGCTAGGCACCGACTAAGAGGATGTTGGGGCTCTATATACACCTTTGGTGCCACTACTCAAGTAAAGGGCTCATGCTGCAGTAATCATTCTTATGGCACAACCCGACGATTGATCCCACAAACACTTAAGAAGAAAGGAAGAAACAAACTAAAGGCAACATATTGATAAATCATCATTCAAAATATGGAGAAACCTTTTCATCTAAACATCAAGAAATGAACAAACAGTGCTATTGGGTACTTGAAGTCAAACACTCATAACTCAACAACTAGACTTCCCACAAAAAGTACTCACACTGCATAAAAAATGTGCAACTTTTCGGATCAAAAAGTAAATAACTTCTGCACTTAATCTTTTAAATTTCTTACACTAAATTAAAGAAATTTAAAAGATTACGTACAATAATACTTTATTTATTTATTTATCTGAAACTTGCACGGTGTTTTCGTAGTGGACTATTTCGAGGGGCACGGAGGGAGTATCAACTAGACTTCCCACAAAATTTACTTACTCAGTCCCGCAAAGATAATCCACTGCAGAAAAAACGTGCAATTTTCGGATCAAGAAATAAATAACTTCTGTACATAATCTTTTGGATTTCTTACACTAAATTAAAGAGTTTTAAATGATTATTACGTACAATAGCACATTATTTATCCGAAAATTGTACGGTGTTTCGTAGTGGATGGAGTATTTTGCAGGGAGGTCAAAAAGATCTACAATCACCCATATCCACATGATAACAATAACACAAATACTTTTACATCAATTCTAGAATACACCCAGATCGGATCAAGAGGAAAAAACTGAAAAGAAAAAAAAAACCAGATCAAGAGAATGGGAATTGAACCTTGGGAGGAGAGGGCTCTGTTTGTCCATGGAGTAGGCTATGAGACCCGATGAACCCAAATTGACAGTGACCGAACCAGAGTGTACGGACGAGAAGTGTTGGGTCAGAAACCCATCTCTCAGCGCAGAGACTGAGTCCGAGTGCGGACTCTGTAGAGCCTCTGGGCACTTGGCCACCGATTTGTCCAACACTGCCAGCATTTTTCCGTTTGGTCTGTTTGTTGATGACAAGGAAATCAGAAGAAAAGAGAGATTGATGGTTCTGCAAATTCACAAACACAAGGAGAGAGAGAGAGAGAGAGAGAGAGAGAGATGGAGAAGGATCCAATCCAAGGTGGTTTATATATACACTATACAGACAGATGTTGCATATAGATTTCTTGAGGCAGGGACTTTGATTCCCGAGATTGCCCTTGTTTCTTGCACTAGTGTAAAGATCTGATGCTGTACACACACCCATCAACATTATCTTCATTGGGAGTACTTAACACGGTGGCTTAAATTCTTATCCATCACATATTTGTCTAGCTCTATACACACATTATCCTAGAGATCATAAAATATGGGGTAAATTTCACTGACCTCCTCTCAGGTTTCTGACAAAGACAGAAACCTCCTCCCACATTCCTGAAATTGCACTGTCCTCCCCTCTGCCTTTTGTCGGGTAACGCCTGTTAACGGGAAACTTGATTTTACTTTTATGCCCACGTACTTGTAATGAATAAAATAAATAAGTAAAAAGGAAAAAGCTAAAAAGGACTTAGAAATTATTGGTTGCCCTAAGGGCAACACGTCTACTTTGTCTGGTGGTACCTCCCATCGTTAAAAATTTGCCTTCTGGGTAAATTGTCAGTCAGAAAGTCTAGCTCCGTTGACGCATTAAATCCACTGACACACGTTCTTCTCTCCACACACCCTCCTCTCGTTCCAAATTTCTATCTGTTTGAATGGGTGAGAAGATTTTATTTTTTTTATCATTTAATTCTGAAGGGTCATAATTAAATTTTGACTATAGATCTCTCGTTGATTAGCTCTAAGAAAGTCGTAGAATCAAATATCTCTTAGGACTAACCAATGAGAGCCATAAAGTCAAAATTTAATTATGATCCTTTAGAATTAAATGATCAGAAAAATAAAATCTTCTCACCCATTCAAACGGATTGAAATTTGGAATACTTAATTTTTTAACCTTTAGTTTATATATTAAAAATATGGTTAAAAAATTAAGTGCTCCAAATTTCAATTCGTTTGAACAGATAGAAAGATTTTATTTTTCTGATCATTTTATCCAAAATGGTCATAGTTAAACTTTGACTCTAGGACTCTCGTTGGTTAGTCCTAAAATATTTGGTTGTACGACTTTCTTAGGGCTAATCAACGAGAGTCCTAAAGTCAAAATTTAATTATGACCATTTTGGATAAAATGATCAGAAAAATAAAATCTTTCTATCGGTTCAAACGGATTGAAATTTGGAGCACTTAATTTTTTAACCATATTTTTTAATATATAAACTAAAGGTTAAAAAATTAAGTATTCCAAATTTCAATCCGTTTGAATGGGTGAGAAGATTTTATTTTTCTGATCATTTAATTCTAAAGGGTCATAATTAAATTTTGACTCTAGGGCTCTCGTTAGTTAGTCCTAAAAGATATTTGATTCTACGACTTTCTTAGGGCTAATCAACGAGAGTCTTATAGTCAAAATTTAATTATGACCCTTTAAAATTAAATGATAAAAAAAATAAAATCTTCTCACCCATTCAAACGGATTAAAATTTGGAACACTTAATTTTTCAACCTTTAGTTTATATATGTTCCATATATGCTGACCTCATCACCGTTAGTTGCTTCCGTAACGTCAACCAAACGGTTGGGGTAAAGTGCAACAGACAATAGAAGCAGAGGGGAGGACAGTGCAATTTCAGAAACGTGAGGGGAGGTTTCTGTCTTTGTCAGAAACCTGAGGGGAGGTCAGTGAAATTTATCCTAAAATATGTGGTGAAAAAAGAGTTTATGACATCACGTGACAGTACTATAGAAATATTGAATAATTTTTTTTGCATTGGGCATATGAATTATCCGTTCAGATTTACTAATAATGGAAATACAAATAATAGATATTAATTTGAGATATTAACAATATATTCCTACTAAACATCTTTAGTGTTTGGTGGAACCAACATTTTTATTTTGTATTTTTTAAGGTTTTATATTATTGATTTTGCTATAATGCTAATAAAATAAATTTCTATTGCACATGGCCATTACAAAAATATAAATATATATGTTATGAATATCAATACACCTTATTCACATTTTTTTTCCTTTTCTACTTATTTTATATATTGGCTTTAATCGTGATTCTTAAAGGAAAATTGTTTGTTATTCTTCACGGGCTTTTAGACTAAGGCTCCGTTCCAGAAACTTTTTTAAAAAATAAATACTTATTTTGCCACTTCTTATTAAAAAAATAAGAAGGTCATTCAACAAAATTCAAATATAAAGTTTCTTTCATATTTTCAAACTCAAAAATAATGTAAATGAAAAAAAATTCATTTTTTTTGCACTGTATTAAAGATCTCAATGAGATCTATCAAACAAGATCCATAGTGATAGAAAAATTATTTGCGTAAACACATGATTTTTGAGCTTGAAGTTGCCTTATACAAAAATAAGACTGTTGCTATGATAATGGGCGCCGGGGGAGGAAAATCGTACCGGCGGCCGTGCCGGGCCGTCTCCGGCCACCGGGCGGCCGATCCGAGCCGTCCAAAAATTCGAAAACAAAAACATCGAGGGGGCCAGCGCAGGAATCAACGGCATCCGAGGTGTGTAGGGTGCTTGATCCGAGCACCCCTTTTCCGTGTATATATGATAACACGGAAAAATGGGTGCTCTGATCAAACACCCTACACACCTCGGATGCCGTTAGAATTTTTGGACGGTTCGGATCGGGCGTCCGGTGGCCGGAGACTGTCCAGCACGGCCGCCGGTATGATTTCCCTCCCGGTGCCCATTGGTACATATATAAATTCTTCCAAAATAAGTAGAACCCTTCTTATTTTCCGGAACAACCCTTCTTATTCAACAAAAAATAAGTTCTTAATCTGTTTCTGGAACCCAGCCTAAACAATCTCAAATTAAAAAGTATTACTAGATTTTTACTCAAAAACATTGAAGTCAAAAAAAAAATAATATCATTTAGAAACTTTCATTCCATTCTTATCCAATTAGAAGATCTTCCACAATTCATGTGTTTTTCGCTTTCGGTCCATTCTTCACAAAAAAAAATTTCGACAAAGCGAAAAGAAAGATTAGAAAGCAAGTAGAATTATGAAAATGAAGAAGAAAAAAAGAAGAGGAGGATGAAGAATTATAAAAAGAACAAAATTATTATACAACTACATTGATGCAATCGATTACAATTTTAGTACTCCTATCACGGGATTACGAATGATCTTTGACCAGCGTCGTCAATCCAAGTCGTAGGGTTGTTTTAGTAATTTCAGCACAACAGTACAGAGCACCCAAAATGTTGAGTAGTACTATTAGATCAAGAACTTTACACATTTCGGATTAAACACTCTACACATCACGGATGTCGTTGATTTTCAAATTGGGCCCCTCATTTTTTTTTAAAATTTTTTTGAACCGCTCGGATCAACCGTCCGAAGGTCCGAGACGGCTTGACGCGACCGTCCCTACGATTTTCCTACACCTACGGCCGGTATGTATATTTTTTCGTTTATAAAAAGGTTGGAGTAATCTGGTTGGATCTTATCCGAAAACATGATTGCGTGGCACTGAGCGTTACTCCCTATTTTAGAGTTATTGAAATTAAAATATTTCGCGGAAATTCAGACACGCGCTGCTTTTGGTCAACGATTTCCGACGGTTCACGTGTCATCCGTGTCATTATCTACTCTCTCCTAGGGCTGCCAATGAGCCTAATCGAGCTGAGCTTTACAGTGTTAAAGCTTATTTATTAAGTTTTTAACGAACCTAAGCTCGAGTTCAGTGAAAACTTAACGAGTCAAGTTCAAGCGCTGAGCTGGCCTTGGCTTGACTCGAGCTCGAACTTGTTTACGAGCTTCAACAGACCAACGCAAATTGTATATATATCCTCGCATAGGCCTAATACAACCAAAAATATTTTGATTGTGAAGGTATATATCTTTCATTTTCCTATGAAGCGGGGGTGTACTGATGTGCGTGTGCTCTCGCCTCTCTTGATTGATTGGAAAGTGAAAACAGAAATAACAAATTAGTATGAAATAATAATAAAAATCATAAACTTAAGTATATATATCCGGCTCGAGAGCCGACTCAAGCTGAGCTTTTCCTAGCTTGAGCTCGGCTCGTTTACAAAACGAGCTGAAAAATTGGCTCAAGCTTATTCGTTTAGCTTTTGAGCTGAACTTGAACGAGCTATTAACGAGCCGAGCTACGAAAGCGGCTTGATTTGTTTGCAGCCTTACTCTCTCCCTCTTCACCTTTTTTTTTTTTTTTGTCTGGAAGATTCCGCTTCCGATCAGGATCTGCCGCACCTTGTCGTTGGTTGGGTAGCCCCAAGCCAAAACTACAATAAGGCCCATAAAGACTGATAAACCATGTTCGAAAAAGCCAGGGACACCGACGGTGGCCTTATTGATTCTGCATCGACAGTCACGTGGGATCTATTTTGGATTTCACACAAAAATTTCGAGTCGTTCAATAATTAAAAATAAAAAACTCGAGTAGACTTGTGAAAAATCAGCTCAACCCGACATGTGTAAGTACTCGATTCAATTTTCCTATTTTTCATTCAAATTTTAGAATCCTGTAATCTAAACGAAAAGTGAAAAGATTAAATCGAACACATACACATACCGGATTGAGCTCATTTTTTACAAGCCCACTCATTTTAAAAAAATAAAAATTATTTAATAGCTTGAATTTTTTATATGGAATCTAGAGTACGCTCGTGTGACCGTCGGTGTAAAATCTGTAAGGCCACCAATGGGTGTAGAAGGACTCTCAACGATATTACCGGACTTTTTTTCCTGACAGTAGGGGCCTCTGGGCTTACGTGTACGTCGACTAAACTATTCCCCCTCCCCAATATTACATTATTATTCCTAACTTATCACATGCTTGATTCATCCCATATTCACTGTGTGTGAGACGCACACTGGATCTATTTTAATGATCAGACCTGATTCATTTTTAGAGATTGATTTTTAAACAATCAGAGCCAAAAATTCGCTGAATTGAACATCAAAAGGTGCTTGATCAATATAAGCCTCACACAAAGTGGATGAAGTATGAACACATGCTATGCCAGTAGTTCATGTCATGCAGTCAAATACAGCATAATGGTTGACAGTTTTTAACCAGACCAGTAAACCTATTGAATCATTCCCAAGTTTCTGTCAAAACAAGGGCAACCAAATTCTACTCCAGTGGACAAAAGTTTCTCAATCTTCCACAAAATCTGACCAATTGCAAATTAATCTGTCTGGATATCTCGAGAGATCGTATATGCAGGTTTGCTTCAAAAAATTCCAACTTTTTTTCTTTTTACCAACACTGAAGGTGCATTGTTCACATCATTAGAACCGGCAAGTAAGGTCTATGAAACCCATCATCAGTAAACAGGTGTGTTGAAAATTGCAAGACTAGCAAAACTTTGGTTCAACAAATGACCAGAATTTTTCCATATTGTTCTCTGGACTATGAAATAAAAACAGCAAGAAACGTAATTTCGATGTCATGCCTCAGACCCTGTTGTATCCGACTGACTTGCTGAACAGGCGGCGTATATACACGACTTGAAGTGCACTTGCAATAGCTAGCAAAATGTACTCTCCCAGTGTGTAAAATATAACACGCTTCCGAGTGCTCTCATTTGCTGCAGCAGAAAAAGACAAGGAAAATAAGGAACCGATACAAGACTATTTGTTCAACAACCATCACCACATCACAAAATGAAAAAAGACGAGTATAACAGGCAATTTTGGACACATCAGCACTCTAATACATTGCCTACCTCGAAACAAACCAATAAATGAAAACCAAATCAACGAAGGAAGAAGAAAGTCAATGATGTAGAGCATTTGAATGAGGACATGGAAAAATCTAGATTTCACATGGGACATTCTCCAGGTAGAGGTGAAACCAAGCCATCGTGAATCAAGCATTAATCTTTTTCAAGCTTGGTTTCGTTGTTATTTGCTCTTGATCGAGCTCCCTTTACTACCAAGGATTTCCCGTACAGCTTCAAGGTTTTAGCTCTCTATTTGCCAGAGGTTAAATTGTCAAGACTTCTGCTAAAGGATACAATGTCTCACTGAAGGTGGGAAATGGCTGGTGGTATAAACTTAAAGTTGTTTAATTCAACAAGATTTAACATTGACAAAAAAAATAAAAATTCAACAAGATTAACTCTCTATAGATCCTTTCATACATTGGCTTGCTGACACATATGGGCATATCAGTGAGACATTTTTGCTACAAAAAGTGGGGACATTTTTTTTGGAAGCATCGGCTAAAAGTATTTCCCTAAAGCCATGTACTGTAGCAAAAAAATTAGAAGTAATTTTCAGCAAAATAGCAGAGCAAGCTTGTGCACACTGAACATCTTCTTTGAACTTGGCTATGAAGGAGATGCACTTCAAAACATGTTTGAATAATGAAGCTCCGAAAGAGTTCATGAGAAGTCAAACCCGAGCTGCTCATGTGCCAATTGAGTTGGTGAACAAAACTACCTCTGTGACTAAAATTACAGAGTTTAGGATCAATGAGAGTAAGTTCGCATGTGCCAATTGAGTTGGTGAACAAAACTACCTCTGTGACTAAAATTACAGAGTTTAGGATCAATGAGAGTAAGTTCGCACGCCGCCGCAGCCACCAACCCACCCCCCGCCCCCCCCCCCCCCCCCCCCCCCCCCCCGATTTGTTAACATTAGGTCAGGGGCTATGTGGGACAAATTACTGGTCAAGTATTTTAATTCACATCGCATGTCAAGTCTTTGTTAAGTCTAGAGTAGTTTAGTAGGTCAATGCTTCCTAGTTCCTGAGGTTTCAATCAGTCCTGCTAAAGTTAGCAGAAGTGACAACCAATAAAAATCTACATTCTTGGGAATTCAAATATTTGTAACATTGCTGTGATTGACGTTGCATAATCATAAGGTAACACTGCAATAAAACAGCTTTACTGAGAGTAGTTAACCTCTTATATATTGTTATGCAATACACCACTTTTATTCTCAAATAAAAGAAAACAGCTTACTACGACGATGACGAGCATCACGAGCTTTCAAGTACTTCTGTTCCGCTGTAACAGATTCCAATGCCTCCCTCAGCTCAGCAATTTTAACATTAATGGGGTCCAAATGCTCTGCAACAAGCCACAATGTAAAGATCACAAAAGGAACTGCAAAAGTAATCTTTGTCTATATCGGCCTCAAGCATGTTTTCTTGAATAAAAAGGTTCAAATAGAACCAAACTTTCATAACCAAGGTGTATTACTATTTGTACAGCAATCAATCACTAGGCCCTGTGAAATAGACAAATACACAAGACATTACTACTGGAGTAACACTAACAATTAGATACGAATCGGACGAACCATCTTTGGCGAGGTCATGTTCATTGGGGATGTGGCCGATATGTATGTAGAAGGAAACAGTCTCTGGTGTTGAGTGAGGATTATGGAAACAAAATTTGTACATTCCACTACTTGGGGCCCTAAACTCAAACTTGTCGCCGGATGTCCCCTTCACTGAGTGCACCACATTACCTGCAGGAGACGACACCTGCACAAAAACCAGAAATTAAAGATAATTACACGATTCAGCTGATATTAGACATGAACCAAGAAATACTTGCTATGGCACTGCTGTTCCGCTAAAATAAAGTTTGTTCATACTCCGCATTAGTTGCCAGTAAACAGGTTAACAAAGAATACCTCATGGGCTCAGTGACAAGAAATGAAACATGGGTACCTGAGGTTTAAGAAACCATGGTTCTAGTAAAAAAAGTATAGGAGTTGAAATAATGTTGTTCGCTTTGTTTCCTGTAAACAATCAAAGGTTATTCGCCGTCGTCGTCAAGTCGTCCACATTCATAGAAACTCTCTGAACTTGCCCAATTTGTACAACTCAATCACTAAATCCATGTCCCAACAATCTAATCTCACCACATGAACTTCTGTGAATTACATTTGCCATTCTTCCCTATCCAAAACCACAGGCTCATCGAGTCCTCGGTATCTCTAGGCACATAGTTTTTCAGTTCTACCACCCTAGGACAGTGGGTGGTATTTGAATATCAGTAATCAACTTGCTCACTCGGAGCTAGGTTTGAATCTCCTTGCGCGATCATTCTAACCCGCTCGCTGCTGCAGTGCTCAGTGTCCGTCATGTATCCTGTGTGGGCTCAGAGATCCCCTCCTTTTTGGGGGGAGATGCAAGAAAAGAAGGATGTTGATCATTGAGCCTGTTGCGGATAAAAAAAAAGAGATCATTGAGCCTGTTGCGGATAAAAAAAAAGAGATCATTGAGCCTGTTCTCACCGATGCCCAGGTGACGATTGACAAGATAAAGTACCTACACCTACAATTGTCAATAGTTATGGGTCAGGTTTCAACGACCAGTCGAGCTCATTGCTGAGTTAGGGCGGAAGATCAAGCAGGACATCGAGTGGTGAAATAACAGACTAAGCCACTCTGAGTCTCTGACTATCTGCATTCCTACCCTTTGACTGCAATCCTTGGCTTGTACTCTTTGGGCTGAGATGATTGATAGCTTGGTCTATGTAGCATCTGACTTGAGGCAATCATGTACAACAACAACAACAAAACCCATGTAGTCCCCAATCATTGTGGGGGGGGGGGGGGGGGGGGGAGGTTGTGGGAGGGGGAAGATTGGAGACAAACCTAACCTTGGCAATATGCCTGGGAATCATGCTCCTGGGAACAAACCTTTCTTGGGGCATAACCAATATGTTGGAACATATACCGAAGCACCACTATAGTAAGATTTGACTCGATGAAAGAGCGGTCTGGGAAGTGGAAGCAGGAGTCGAGGTAGCATCGGAGGCGAAGGCAGGAGAAGGAGTTATATACAATTTCCCATTGCCTCAAATGGTTTTTTCAAAAGTTATTTTGTGGGGGCGGGCAGGTAGTTGGGGTATAAAGCCAACTTTTTGCTGAGAGATTTAAAGCCAAATCTATTGGGTCAAAAGCTAAAAGAGCCTAACTTACTCGGTCAAAACATAAATGACAGCCCAATTTAATAGCAAGTGGAGTTTGGGCCTGGTGAGGGTGCCAATATCACAAATACTTGATGCATTACGTAACTATCTACATTATATATGCACTGTTATTAGCCAAAACAGGGGGTGCCCGCCACAAACCGTTATGACCGCCCTTGCTTGGACATACCCTCAATACAAACCATATTACTCAATGTTATTAATACATCATTGTTTCCATTACAGCCTACAGGGACCAAAATTTCCAAATTGGATCCCTAATCCCAATAAATTCATAACATTTGACAATTCAAGGGAGCATTTAATATCATCACAGCTAAGCATAAAAGCCAGAGCAAAAGATTGGATGAATATCCCAAGCTATTTTGTTCACATAAAGGAAATAAGTATCATTGAGTAGATCAAAACCAAAACCCTTTTTCTATCCTCCCACAGTAACGGGAGCCTGAAAGAAGTTCAACTATATTAGACATAATCAATCATGCTTTCATCCTTCTAAACTGAATTATGAGCTCTCAAGCTCTTGTTGCATGCTAACTCCATCCCACAATTGCTTATTACCATAGCAATCAAGTTCTAGACCCTGTGCACTGAAGCACCTGAATGATTGACGAGTCTTCCAACTTGAATCTACAATATATTTCCTTGAACTACTGCCAAATCATTTTACGTATGTATTGGGATTCCTCAATGCCTTCGTAAAGCAATTCCACGCTTCTTTTTCATGCTTCTCACTGGTAACTTTGAGCTTTGATTCGTTGATCACTTTGATCAAAAATTGAACGTGACTTTTGTACACAAACTCGTACCAACCATGAATATGAGACACGTTATTGTGTTGTCCATATTGCACTCATGGTTAACTACGAGAAAATGAGAGCATGATCGGTAATCATTAATGATAAGAAAACAACAAATAGAACGATGTTACGTTTTTATTAGTGTTTATAGTGAAAGAAATCATTGGATACAACATGTTTTATGAAATATTTTCGGTTCCATTGTTGCAGCCAAAAAAAATGCTATAGTTGAAAGACGTGTAAATGTTACTTCTAGTACTCTTTCACGTGGACATTTTAGCGAACACATGCTACACACCTGATTATTTGAAGCCACGGTCCTAAAACCTATCCCACTTTCCTAAAACCTATCCCACTTTCACCACAAACAATAATCATAGGAGCACAATATACATGAACACAATTCGATCACAAGAATAGTAGAATACATTAAGAGCATAATAGGAGTACGAATGAACAACGCCTATCACACTTCCTCTAAAACATTCCTGGAGCTCACTACAAAGATGCGTTTGGATTAGGTTGAGAAAGAACACAATAGCAAGTTAAAAAAAACAAGTTCTGTTGAGCACACGAGTGCTGGAAAATTATCATATGCAAAGGGAGTAGGATTATTCTGTCATTGTAATGGCTGTGAAGCCAGCCTTTTGGCCAATATACGCAAGTCATGTGTTATTGGTTGTTCTATTTCTGTCCTCAGTTTTTGTATTTTGTGGTAAGTTCAAATAAGCCATAGAACTTCAATTCCCAACTCATAGTGAAAAAAGATAACTAAAACTGAACCAATATTCTTCAACTTCATCATTCTCTCTTGGACATTTAGTCGAACGCCTTACCTATGCCTAGATTATTTGGAACCACAAAACTAACATCTATAAGAATTCCATCTGAAACGTTCACTGAAGCGAGCCAAAGTAAGCAATGAAATAGTTAGAACTTTCATTTCAAAACTAAAGGTTGCCACAACTTCATCTCTAACAGTCTAACTTTCACACCTAACGTTGATAGAGTAAAAGAAGGAACATACATGTTCAAGCTAATCAGCGAAACCTAAGAGTAAAATTCAGATTATTAAGAAGGGTCCTTCCTACCTATCCGATCTGCAGACGCGATATGCATATAGACAGTTGAGGATATTTGCATCTATATCGCTAATATCAAAGTGAGTTTAACCCAAATCATGAGAGACTCAAAGTGAATTTTACTCATATCATGAGAGACTCAAATCCTTACTCAAATTTTAGAAGGCTATTTTGTGCCTCTGAAATTTACTTTTGCGCCATTAGTGAAGCTTTTAAATGAATTTATGCTTAAATATGGGTTTGTCCATAGGAGTGCTTCATGTCAAATGAAGCTTTTACTCAAATTTGAGTAAAAGAATAAGTAAAGGTTAGAGATGCTGTAAGGCATCGTAGTGCCTTCCATGCGTACTTATGCTTAGTTTAAGGAGTATTGTGCACTGAAAATAACTACAAAGATACCCATAGCTTTACCCAACAGCCAAATGTGCAACAAAGATACTCCAATAAAAGCATCCATGTTACCCAGCCATACATAAGCTGTATGGATGGCAAAATGCATAAAAATTTGACACTATCAATCAAGTGGTGTTCGACAAAATCAGCAACCTAGAAAACCCAGAAAATCTACAACAAATTTCCAACTCCCCTGTACACTTAGTCTTGGGCCCCACATGAACGTCTGGTGAGAGAGAGACATGGGGCACAATGTGGCGGCACCCAGGGCACTGTATTATTTTCCCCAACCAATCCACCCACTTTGTATTTACTCCATATTTACCTTAAACACCCAGCAAATCTACGGCAGATTTCCATTCTCCACCAAATCAATTTCAAAAATACCATCAGATGAGTTTGACCCCAAAACTCTTAGAAAAAAATGGGCGCAGAAAGTAACGAAACCCAAAACTCTAATGTATTTTTGTATTTTTTTGGTCATATTACTCATATATAAAAATTCCTGAAGCGAGTAGAGTTAAAGCCAATTATTGGACACCCTTACCCTTTACAATCGAAACCCAAACAAATTCAATCAATCACAACGACCAAGTCGCCTTCGATCGAATCAATCACAAAACATAAAGCAAACAAATCATGGATACGCGTATACACATATATCTAGAGAGAGAGAGAGAGAGAGAGAGAGAGAGAGAGATGGGGGAGAGAGAGATTACGATGAAGTCGATGCCGGGGTGGTCGGAGCTCCAGAAGATGTCGTGATCGACGACGACGAAGTTTCCGGAGACGGAGTCGCCCTCGTAGAACACGAACTCGGAGACGCATTCGACGTCGTTTACGGTCACGGAGAGAGCCGAGACGTCGCCCGCGAAGAAGCTCAGCAGTAGAAGCCCTACCATTACCCAAGCGTGCGTCTTCTTTCTCCCTCCTCTCTCCATTCTTCGATTAAGACTTCAATTTCGATTACGATTCAGGTTTCCAAGCACTGAGTAAAGAGAGAGAGAGAGAGAGAGAGAGAGAGAGAGAGAGAGAGCGCAATCTGTTCTAGTATTTTTTTCCGACTGCTGGCCGCTGGGAGTCTGAGATGCCACACGACTCTACAGCATTTGTGAGGAGAAATCTTCAGACTTCCGCACAGCTCGAGACAATTTAGCTTGCGGACAACTTGAGACTAATTTTTGGGATTCTGACTGGCCGGCCCAGTTTTGTCAAGGGTTTCCTTTTAACCCCATCACTTGTCAAGTCTATTTCACATAAGTCCTATCTTAAGTGAAGTATCCAAAATACCCCTTTTATTAAGGGCTTCCAGAGCTTCGTGAGGGAAAGGAGTACTCGATGAGGGAAGAGAATGTGCACCGCCTTGGGATATTCGCCAAGAACCTGGTCAGGGCAGCGGAGCACTAGGCTTTGGACCCTATTGCGATGCACGGCGTCACGCCCTTCTCCAATTTGTCGGCGAAGGAGCTTCGCCAGCTTCTGCGACGTCTAGTGGATCCCGAGTACTATTTTCGAAGCCCTCCGGTTGAACTCTAATTGAACCGTGACCGCCGATCTCAGTCCCTCATCTTTTGAGTTCGAACCAATTCCATTACTACTGTTGCTACTTGACGGATTCTGCACCAACGCGAACGATTTGCGTTGCTTCTCCGCCATGTTTAGGAACTCCTCTGGATCGTCGTTACCGTCGTCGAGACCTTGGCTTTGGTCACCATGTTCTGCTATTTCTTCATGTTTCTGTGGCTGTAATGTCCAATTAGGGTGTAATTCCTTAATCTTTTTTATTTCCTCTCTCTCCCTATATCTGTGATGTGTATATATGTATATATATTTACATCCACGTATCTGTCTATTTGAGAAAAGTTGAATAAAAATTCCAAATTCATGGGGTAAGATTTTGAATTTAGGGGAATTTGGTGGTTTAGTGGTTTCATTTTCTTATTGCAGAGATATTTGATGGTTTGAGACAATTAAAATGTACAAAATGCAGAATTCACAAGTCCCAAATGCAGAATTCACATGTTCAAAAGACAGAATTCACCCTTGATCCAAGGATGTAAATTCTGTAAAGGCGTGTTAATTCTTGTAAACAGGTGTGAATTTTGGAGGTGTGAATTCGTGGGGTGTGAATTTTGGGCGGGGTGTGAATTCTATGAGGTGTGAATTTTGGGCAGTGTGAATCCTGTGGGGTGTGAATTCTTGGGGGGTGTGAATTTTGTGGGGTGTGAATTCTAGGGGTGTGAATTTAGGGGGGTGAGAATTCTGTGGGATGTGAATGCTGGGGGGTGTGAATTCTGGGCGAGGTGTGAATTCTGTGGCGTGTGAATTCTTAGGGGTGTGAATTATGGGAGGTATGAATTCTTGGGGTATGAAAATGATAGGGGTAAAATAGTAAAAGCATCTTTAAAAAAGGGTCTAGATCATAGTTCTTGATACCGTTCCGTACCGGCCGGTATGTACTGTTTTGACGAAAAACCGGTACCCTAACCCCCCAATTTCGTTCCGGTCCCAATACCGGTCCTTACAGGTCGGTACCGGACTTTTCGGAAAATACCGGCCGGTATCGGGATACTGAAAATTCCGGCCGAAATTTTGCAGAGTGTTTTTTTTTTACATTACGTTTTTTTTCTGGTCCCAAAAAAAAAAAAAACGTTTCAAGAATTTTTTTCCCAAAAAAATAAAATCCCAAAAAAATAAAAAAACGTTTTTAAAAATTTTAGCAAAACACGGGCTTAACCATAGTACGTGCGCGAGACTTAGATCACGAATTTGCACCCCCCCTGCGCACGAATAACCCGTGACGCGCACCCAGTTAATTGGGTTCCGAATCAAAATTTCCAAATTGCCTTTGGCCACGGCACATTTTTCTGAGCGCGCGTGACCTCTCTTTGGATTCTCATTCACAAATTCACTAGTGTGCAAAGTAATTTAAAGTGAAAAATAGTTTTGTAACTAAGCAATGTAGGACTAGAGTGGGACTAGAGATATTTTATGATGAATTGTATGATATGGGGGATTTTTTTGAATTATAATTATATATAATTATTATATATATTGTAGTTACGGTAAATCCGAAACGGTATCCGGTACCTGAACGGTACTGGTACGTACCGTACCAGTAGGAAAACCGGTACCCTGTCCGAAACGATATTCAGAACTATGGTCTAGATGGGATAGCATTTTAAAAAAGGGTTTACATGAAACCCCTTATAAAATTTGGGACCGGCCAAGAATTTCCCCCTAATTTTTTAGGAGAGCCCATGGGTGGCCTTTGGGGAGACTCAAACCTGTAGCCAAACCCCAAGCCAACTGAACCAAACCCTTTGTGTCAAAGAAGGTGGGCTGACAGGGCCATGATATGATACAGACACAGTTTTAAACGAATTGGGCGCGGGCACAGTAATTCAGGCGTCATACGAAAGTCGGCCGTAAAGGGCATGGCATGGTTCTATACAGATACGAAAGGGTACGGTGCATGGCACAACGAATACCAAGTTGTTAGTTATACCAAATTTTTTTTCCCAAAGGAACTAGGTTGCAGATATGCTGACCCAGACACTACACGACATGACACGGTTAAAAAAGGCAAGGCAAGACACAAAACACGATTGGTACAAAACTAAATGGGTCGGACCGACAGAATATGACCTGTTTGACATTACTACTCAAGTCTCAACTTCTGAGAAATTATTTACCATAAGCTTAGAGTATCCTAGTAAATCTTTAGTATGTTTCGCAACACCCCAACCACCCCCCCCAAAAAAAAAAAAGTACAGTAATTCTTTAGTACTTTTATATTTTAGTTGACTTGTTTATGTTACTAATAGAATTTTTTTAGTTCATCATCAAAATATGCCAAAAGAAAAAATATTTGGACAGAACTTAAAATATGTCAAAAAATTCGATCTGTTTTGATTCTCTTTAGTGATTTTTGTCGTATATTTTAATTTTGTTCTTTGAGGCGAATCACAAATTAAAATTCTTGGCTGAAAAATTTGAAGAAATTGAGAAAGACCACATCAATTCGATTTTAATAGAAGACACCAAACAAGTGCTTTTAGACACACACACAAAAAAAAAAAAAAACAAGTTCTTTCGATTCTCTTTACATGTGTTATCTTGATAAATAAACAACAAAAACTTTGACAAAATAATTCATGTTCGAGTGTGGATAATGAGTATTGTTTGTTATCACAAACCATTTTGTTTTTCGATTAGCTTGATACTAGCGTCAAACCCATACTATGCACACATAGAAAAGGTAAACTAAAAGTGAGAAACACTATAACAAAGGTTTCAAACATTAAAGATGTGTACCCTTGTCAATTTCACCTAAATCATTACAGAGCGCCTGAAGGCATAGCAATAAGCAGGGAATGCATTAGATCACCAAAACTCCAATGATACAAAAATGATAAAGTGGTGAATGTTAGTATAGATGAATTCCCTTTACTTTTTATTTTTTATTTTTTGGAAAAGATCACAAGATGTACAAAAGCTCATATCATATCTCTAACTGAAACAGTATCTAAATCGGGCGGAATACAATCCGTATGAAATAAAACTTTCCTTTGCAAACAGCTCGAGCCAATCCAGTGAGCAGCTAAGTTGTTCTTCCTGTTAGACCAAACAAAACTCCACTGCTTTGAACATACATGCCCAACTTCTAATATCATCCACCAAAGCAGCAATCTCCCAACCCAACAGAGGAAAGCATTGAGAGTGCCTAGAAAGGAACACAAGAAGAATTGCATTAATCAGTAATCTCAATAGAAAAGAACAATAGATTGCTCCTGAGTGTAGCTTTGACAGTGGTTTGCAGGCTGCAGCTCCTTCTAAACTAACATCTCGTATACCTAAAACATAAAGTCAAAACATTATTATAAGTTCCATTTCTTGAATTAAACAGCGGCACTATTGGTATAAAAGTTGTTATAAATTCTCGACGCAACGATACCAAAATTTAGGGCCACTCAATTAAATTCCGAAAAATTGAGCCAACAAAATAGCATCAAATGCGCATATCATCGTTGAGAGAAGATGTAGAATCCAATCAAATCTATTGATTTTTTTTCATACGTGAAGAAAGTTACACACATTGTTATAAAATGAAAATTTGCACCAAAAAATGAAAAAAAAAAAATGATGCATAGATGCGTGATTGGAAAGAAAATCATTATGAAATGTCGATGCCTACTTCTAAAATATTTGGAACCGCCCCAAATTAGCCCCTCAAGAGTTCAACTCTTGGTTCTGTCCTTGCACGTCAAGGAAAGAATATAGAATTTATTTGGAGTGAAAAGACAAAATTACCCCCCTTCAAAGCGAACACGCACATCACATATATGTTCTACGTTGAGAACTTCAACTGTAACGAACTGAATACGCTATGATGCTCCCGGAGGTAGTAAAGTTATTCACCGTCCCTAAAAATTAACGTACTGATAAACCCTTTTCGAAAGTTTAACAAAATTTAACCTATATTTTTCATTTTCAAACATCGATCTTCTTAATTTAGTTTCCTCCCATCAAAACAGGATATCTCTTATTTAACATGTACCGAGTAGGCCAGGGGTGTTCACGGTCCGGATTGGTCCGGTTCTCTAGAAAATCAGTAACCGGACTAATTCAAACGGTTCTAGAAAATTGAGAACCAAAACCTAACCAACGTATACGTGGAACCTAACCAGAACCAAACCGCAAGATCAGTCCGGTTTTGGTTCGGTTCCGGTTCTATCCAAATGAAATTTCCTAACAAATGAATCCTTAATTGTTTGGGTTCCTAACATTAAAACCTTTCCTAACAAATGAAAATTTCATATCTAAATAAGTTGATTTTAACAAGAAAAAGAATAGCCTACCAAATCCATAGTAACATATTTAATTACACAAAGCGCGCGCGCACACACACACAGATATATCAATATGTATGAGTTCTAAATGGTTCAGTTCAGTTCTAACCACGGTTCTTCAATTGAAAATCAGTAACCGAACCAAAATGAGCGGTTCTTATTTTTTTTGGAACTATAACCTGACCAATGAACCATGAAACCGGACCAAGTAGGGTGGTTCGGTCCAGATTGGACCGGTTTCGTGGTTCAGGCAGTTTTCTTGAGCACTCCTAGTGCTGAGCATATCTTTTCCTTCTCTCTGTGTGTGTATGTTGTAAAGAAAAATAAAATTTGGAGATATACTCTTTCAAAACAAGTAGAAATAAAATATAGGACATCACCATCAAAATTCCAAACTGAGTGCTTTGGTTATGCATAAAACACGTTGTAAAGTTTGTTCACCAAACAACTAAAATGTTCTGTCAAATTGTGATAGTCTACGACATAATTCTGTAAGCTTTCAAACGAGGAAAATTGTTATTAGGCTCGTATAAATGCTTTATTTTTTTAACACAAAAGCCAACAAAAGAGGACATCACGTATGAACAACTTCATCAAGACAAATTATAGTACGTTACAACATACACAAGCGGCCGGCCGATAAACAAGGGACTACAAACATGACATCGTTCGAGTTATAATATATACTCCCAAAAGCATCGTACTCAGGTAGCTAAGTTAATTACCTTGATTTTCGAAGGAGATCCCCTGTCCGACTCCCATCTGGACAGAGGCATGTCCAACTCTTCTCGGCCGTTGATCTCGCAAATCAACGGCTAAGATGAGCTGAATGTGCCTCTGTCTGGATGGGAGTGATCTCCTTGATTTTGGCCTAACACGTTGTACTTCAACTTTGGAGATGGCATCCCACACCTTTGCTTGGAATGTCGAAGTATGACCATCACCAGCAGCAGCAGAAGTGGCTTTGGCATCAAAGGTTATATCGTACATATAGCCAGTTTACTACCTAATAGTTTGCCTTCACGACCTTCACAAACTGTATATTCACGAAAAAAGGGTGCTCGGATCAAGCACCTTACACACCTCGGATGCCATTGATTCCCGCGTGCGCCCCCTCGTTTTTTTTTTTTTAAATTTTTGGACGGTTCGGATCGGCCGTCCGGTGGCCGGAGACGGCCGCGCGTGGCCGTCGGTACGGTTTCCCTACGGAAACCATCGGTGCAGATAGGATTTTCGATAAATCAACGATCTCGAATGAGTCCTGAATCAATCGAAATTTTAGAGTAGCGATTGTTATTAGCAGAATTTTTTCCTGCATTTTCATCCCGTCTTCTGCAAGCTATGACCGGTCAGGAACTCTGGCAAGATGCACTACAAGAAAAATTACATTGGTTGATGAACGAAAATCGTCACAAATTGCATGTTTTTCGTCACAAATAATATAGGTGACAAAAAAAAATTTGTCAATTAAAGGTTGTCGAGAGGATTCCTACCTGGTGACGAAATCTATTTTTCATCACCTATAGTGCCTTTTGATGATGAAATATTTTGTCATCAAAAAGTGAATAATTGGTGACGAAATTTTTTTTTTCACTTATTGTGCTTTTTGGCGACGAAAAAATTCGTCATCGATGGGTGACATCGGTAACGAAAATTTTCATCACTAATATTAGAAATCGGTGACGAATTTTTTCGTTGCAAAAAAACGTTTTCATATGGAAAAAAATCCTTCTTTCTTGCTCCTGCTGGGTTTCAAACCCTAGTCCCTTGAGTTTTTCGCGCAAACTCCGATCAACCGCACTACACACACTTTCCAGTAAATATTTGAAATATCTACTCCCTCCGTCCCTTATTTAGAGTCTAGTATTTTATTTTGGGCTGTCCCTTAATAAGTGTCCATTTTATAAAGTCAGTTAGTAAAAGTTGATGCATTGTTTATTTTGTCCCTAAAAGTAGATTCCATTTTGAAAAGTTAGTGAGTAAAAGTGTAATGATGATGGGTAAGTAGGGAAAGTTGAGGAAAAAGTTAATGTGAAAGGTATAATGATGATGTCTTTTTAATAAATTGAAGTTACGATATAAGACATTTAAAAAGGGACGGAGAGGGCAATATATAACATATACTTTTAACATAAAAATATATTTCCAATGTAATTTTGAACCTTTAAACATTAAAATTAGCAATTTTAATAAACATGAAAGTTGTAGACAATTGAGTTATTGTTTAAACCCAATTTAAATTATCTCAATCAGAGTTTTTAATAAAGAGTTATGTCCGAAATACATTTAGTGACAAAGCGCAATTCATAAATTTCATCATGAAAGGTACTCATTTGACTACGAAATATATTTTTTGTTGTTGAAAGCATTAAAATGGTGATGGAATTATTTTTCGCCACCAAAGTTGAGCATTTGGTGACGAAAAGGTATTTCGTTACTAAATTAGTCCCATTTGGAGACGAAATATATTTTTTGTCACTAAATGCTTAACTTTGGCGACGAAAAATAATTTCGTCACCTTTTTTAAGCTTTCAGCGACGAAAAATATATTTCGTCGCCAAATAGGTACCTTTGGTGACGAAAATATTTTTTTCATCACTAAACAGGTATTATTGGTGACAAAATTATTTTGTCACGGAAGTTGTCAAAACAGTGACGAATTATTCGTCGCCAAATATACTCATTTAGTGACGAAATTAAATTTCGTCGCCACTTTTTTGTCACCAATTTTCAATTTTCTTGTAGTGATGTTTCTTAAACTCATTACCATTTGGATCCTCTGCCCACCAAGACATCATTTGTAGGCTCTGCAATAAGAAAAATGTGTAAAATTCTTCTCTTTCTCGCTTGCCTTTTCCGCACCTCCTGTGGTAATGTATTTGCTATTCTGCCCTGAATATTGCATATGCTTCAGTGCTTTTTCCATGGCTCTCTTTCTGATCTTGTTAAAGCACCAGCAGTTCATGAGTGGCTCACCCAAGTAATGAAGACAATCCCAGAGTACATCTTGTATGAAGACATGAGGGTAGTAAAGATCTGCTTGGATCATCATTCACACGAACTTGATTTATGTAACTAGTGTTGAGAAATTCATACGAACGAACGAACTCTACGATAGATTTTACCAAGTCGATCACCACCAACCTTACAACAGTCATGGCGTGCTTTGTTCCAATCTATTTCCACATACGACGTAGTATGAATTTTGCGCTTAACCAGGTCGGTGATAGGCCCGTGATATTTCCGCCCATATAAGTATGACATAGGCATGTAAGCTGTACGACAATAGCACCACATTTTTCCTGTATAGCATACGTATAAGTTGATTAGAACGCAATCTATAATGTATTGTTAAAAGGTACCGCGAAAGAGAGGGAGTCAGAAATCAAAAGCAGAACAATAAATGTCATCGATTTTTTCTTGCATATACCATGATGAAGGACAAAAAGTTTGATAAAGATTAACAAAAAAAAGAACACTTTTGGCTACCTAGATGATGAGGCAAAAAAGAAGGGAAAAGCCAAAATTCAGGAGCTAACGGATTGCAGCCCGACCATTCATAAACTCCTAACACCTCAAAGGAGAGAATACATAAATTGTTCTGAGAAGTTCAGCATTTTGAATAACCTTGTTCGGATTCAAGAGTGTTAAAATAAGAGAACTTGATCTTACTGACAAATAAACTTTCCCCAAGATGGGATCCCAGTTGCACCACCATTGCCGATTATCCACTCCCGGGCTCTGGTCATCGCTCTGTTTTCTCCATCGTCAGGCCCTTCTCCAAGCAGACATAATGCAACGTAATTTACCGCCGTACCAATCATGGTGCTGTGGCCCTCTAGATGGAATCCCCACCCACCATCGTCGTTCTGCAAGAGGCCTTCATAGATTAGACTTTTTAAAAGTTATTACCAAGGCAAGAAAACCTCGAAGATGTTGCCCAGGAGCTAATTAAGAACAGCAGGTAAACAGAACTAACAGAGCAAAAAAACTAACATACCTGATGAAGATAGCCGAATCGAATTAGCTCCTTTCTGTGCGCTTCCGTTAGGAAGGTACTTATTGTTCCACTAATATACAGCATTATGATCTGGAGAAAAAAAAATTCTACACTAATTAGTTCATTATCAAGAAATAATATGAAGAACTAAATGCCCATTGTGGGTCACCCATTGCGGTGTGACCCATATTGGTGCTTCTCTTTATTTTGCCGCGCAACATTGTGCCCATTGCAGTTCACTTGGTTTTCGAGTTGCCACTCGGTTAGAAGTTAGAACCCATAAAGCAACTAATGGTTGGCTTGTATTTTAATTAGGTGTGCAGTGTGATCGGATCTTAATAATGTTTTCGACTTTTTGATGTAGGACAAAAATGGAGAGTTTTTGTATTTTATTTTTATTGTTTTAGAATAAGATTTTGGTTAGGAATATTTCCGTTTAGGTTATAATTATTAACTTTCCATATTCGGTTTACTTTTGATTTTTACCTTTATTAGGATTATTGGTCTACAAGAATTAGGATTTTATTTTAATTAATTAGGAAATATCTTTTATTTAATGCCGCTTGTTTTGGCATGATTTATTATTTCTTTTACAGTAGGATTTCAAGGGTTAGGGTCTTATAAAAAGGCTGTAACCTATTCAATTATTTAACTTTTAAACTTTTATCAATAATATTCAGAGATTTTCTCTTTCTTTCTTGTGCGCAAGATTTGCTCGTTGCGACGAGTTGTTTATCTCGTTTGGATTAGTACGCTAACTAATCTCTTCGTGAATTCCGCCGCGTCACTTTTTCACTCAAAGTCAATTGATTTTGAATTGGATATAGAGTTTCTACGATAAGCAGTGGTTTGTTAAACAAATAGTTGATTTAAAGCTAAAAGCAGGATCAGGGTCTTTATGATAGTATCATGCACATTGAAAACAGAGTAAAAGATCAATCTCAGGGTGGACTGATAACGCGACCATGACAGAGTTGGATTGGATCACACTAGAGTTTTGAAATGTTGAAAACTATGTATAATAGAGTTATCCCCCTAGCTTAAACTCAATTGATGGTTTTAACTACAATTTAATATGGTATCGGAGCTGACAATAGATCGATCATGTGTTAAAATTTCACCGCATGTTAAAATATTCACACGTGAGGGACGTGTTGAAGATATAAATAATAAAGTTATCCCCCTTCTAATTGCTTAAGCTTCTACATGAGTTAGAGGTTAACAATCTAATACTATGAAAAAAGATTGAAACATATATGCCTAGAAAATGGACAGGGAATTGACGCGAGGAAATGGAGTAACCTCATGTTGATGTTGCGAGCATAAGGTATGCACCATTGCGACTGTTTGGTAAAATGTTACGCCAATGCATTTTACACCTCTCGGTGGTAAATGTTATATCTCGTAGTGGTAAATGACACGGGTGCATATCGTAGCACCGTAAACGTTATCGTGTTTGTATACAATATAATAGTAATATACACATGCACGCACGAAACTTACTAGAGCAGGTGTGATAAACATCGGACCAGAATGTTCAGCTGGCCAGTGCCCATCACTTGCTTGGACAATCACACAGCTTTCCTTAAAGCAGTCGTCAGTCTTTCATAATTCACATCTTCCTCTGGCCCAAATCTCACCGGGGGTAAGCTTAAATCAATATGCTTGTTTTCCTTTTTGAGCTTCATCAAATAAAACAAAATTAACAAACTCAAGAATTAATTTAACGATATTTTCTATTGGCTGACAATAGACACACAAAAAGACAAGAAAAATACGTATTTCTATGTATTTTTTATATTTTTTAATACAGATTCACAAACTTGTTTTTGTCAGTTCATTGAACTGATTTTAGAATTTTCTTTAATTTAATGGTCTAGAAGTCCCAAAAAAGTTGATGAAATATCCATGATGTATGTCCTTTTTTGTCCCTTGCCCAGGGTAATGAAGAACTCCCATGTAGTGTCACTTTGTATATACCTAGGAGTGGAATCAAGATTTTGGTTTTGGTTTCTTTATTTTATTAACAAACATATGGTAACATTAAGGGCAAAATAGTAATTTAGCACACAATAAGGAAAACAATATCCCTTATTTTTGGTCATGTGGTGGCCGGTGGGCGAAAAATTACTAGAAAATTTTAAGGCACAACTTAATTAAATTATTAAGTTGAAATATTTTCTACTTGTTACTCGATTAATTAAATTTTATCGCTAGTTACTCTTCTTCTTTTTCCCCCTTCTTGTAGGTATTGTTGCTTTTTAAAAAAAAAATTATACTACAATGTCTGTTCAAACGTTTGTAGCAAGGTTTTGAATACCATTACGTACCCATAAAACTCGCATACCCAAAATTACACACGCAAAATTTGAAACAGTACCTGAAAACGCAAAATTTTAAATATATTTTTGAGCTCTTTAAGTATATTAATATATGATATAATGCACGCAAGATTTGAAACAGTACCCGAAATTACGCATGTATTGGTACTATGCCGTATTAGTAATTAACAAAAACAGTATCGTTACCATTACCAGTTGTACGGTATTCATGGTTTGTACTTGCCTGCATCTGCATAAGAAGATCGCTACTAGGCCAAGGCCGACCAATTGGACCTCTTCTGTTGTTTTTCTTGTAGTACTCTCGAGCTTGTTCCACTTCCGCTCGCTCTTTCGGCATCCCAACGTCAGGATCGAACTCCCAAAATTGTCTATCGACGAAATTGTTGGTGCTAAACAGGTGTGGCCCATCACCTTCAGCAATCTTGAGCCTCCACAGGGTAGCTCAATACACCGTAGTTCTTTCGCCCCATAAGTTAGACCATTATTCCATTTTTTTATCGTCCCACAATTTATATCCCTTTACGGAATTCAATATCCAATACTCTATTTACTACTTAGCACCCAAGCAAATCTCATGACCAAGTAATAAAGGAATAACAAAAAGGGCAATTTTGGAAAGTAAATAATTTGTACACGTAATCATTCGCCAGGAATTTTTTTTTCTTGAATCACCCCTCCAATAAGGGCCTTTAATTGTTTTGAAAATGGCGATGGAATGTAGGTTTGGCCTTACTGATTAATGTGATGGCTATGGTAAAACTTAGCCCTCCTTTGCTATTTATCAGGCATAAATGTAGTCTACTATTTTCGATTACTTTCCATTAACTGTGAATGTATTGTCGTTTCCTTTTCCCCTTTTTTTTTTCCTTTTTAGGGTGTTCTGGACCAGCTTGCTTGCACTTCGAACTAATCGCTATAGCCATTTCATATGCTTACTTGTGGTATGCTTACATGTGGTATGCTTACATGTGGGGGTGAAGTGGCCCCAAGAGTTATTGGAAAGAAGAATCGGACCTGAGACCTTAGGATGTACCAAACATCGGCAAGAAACCCAAGACAAAGTGTGCAAGCCCCAAGAGTTGTTTTCTTAGTTTTAAATAAATTAAGGGGCGATTCTATTTTGATGATAACCGCTATCATGTGGAGATGTTTATAGCCATGGGAACATCCACGATCTTAGTTTATGAAGTGAAATTAAGAAAAGAAGATATCTGTATAGCAATGCACCATTTGGGAGGTGCCTACAGCAATTACATGTGGTTTGTGCATATCACAAATATCACTTAACCACTGTATTTACTATTGTGCATATCGATGCTCTGGATTATCAATGAAGGAAACATGGTAATGTGCACATAAATTAAATTTGGTCTCTAGACCTGTCTTCTCTGATGCCATTTGGCACATTTCAACTGTTGGAATGTCTATGGAATGAGGTACATCAATATATGGGAACTCTAAAGTTTTGATGGATCACTGGTTGAAGACATCCTTCTAATTCCAAGATTTTCTTCTTTTGTAATAGAGACAGTATTTGTTGGACATTAGCCTTCTTTTTCTTGGGGAGCTTGGGTCAATAGCTTATTTGTGGCATGTAGACAACTTTCAAGGCTCATTCTTTGAGTATTAATTAATTTGTATAACATTTCATTTTCATGACACATTTGCAAGTTAATCTACTGCCACCCTTTTTTTGAATTCAGTTGGCACTGCTGCGTCCAACCAAGCAAGTGAATCTACATAGGCATTTTGCCTAGAACTTATTTGCTTAATGTACACTTTCTCAAAAGTGTCGAGCAGATCCTTGGTGGCCTCCAAGTAGGCTGTCATTTTTTCATTTCGGGCTTCGAATTCACCAGACAATTGGTTCACCACGAGTTGTGAATCACAGTACACTCGTATTCTTTTTACCTTCAGGGTTTTCTCACTTCGTAGCCCTGCCAAGAGTGCCTCGTGCTCTGCCATATAGTTGGAAGCACTAAATCCCAGTCGAAGGGACAATTCCATCATTACTCTTTCGGGCGGGGGGGGGGGGGGGGCGCGAAAGCACAATCCCAATTCCTGGTCCGGTATTTGAAGCGGAACCATCAACGAATAGTTTTCATTCTAAGGGATCCTGTTTGGCAGGTGCCTTACCCTTTCTGGTTGATGGCTTAACTGCCTGTTCCTTTCTCGTAGGAGGCTGTGGAGCCACTGCATGTGAAAACTTTGCCACAAAGTCTGCCAATACTTGTTCCTTTATTGTAGTGCGCGGCTTATAGTCAATATCATACTGACTCAATTCTATCGACCAAGTTGATATACGTCCCGAGAAATCTGTCTTTCGTAGCAAAGATTTCAACGGAAAATTCTTTGTAAACCACAATTTTATGACTCTGGAAATAATTGGGCAACTTTCTTGCTGCTGTCCTCAATGCCAGGACCAGTTTTTCTAGAGGCAGATATCTCGTTTCTGCATCTAATAATGTCTTACTCACATAATATACGGGGATTTGCTCGGACCCTTTGTTCCTCAATAATACTGCACTTGTAGCATGCTCAGAAACTGCTAAATACAAAGTTAAAGACTCATCTGGTTCAGGAGTAGACAAGAGCGGGGCCATTACCAAGTACTTCTTCAGGTATTAATGGAACGCCTGTTCGCATTCTGCTCCCCATTCGTATCCTTTTCTCTTTTTCAGCAACTGAAAGAAGGGCCTACACTTATCGCTGGATCAGCTGATGAATCTGTTAAGGGCTGCTGCCATTCCAGTCAATCTTTGGACCTCCTTCGTGGTCCTCGGACTTTGGAGCCTCTGCAAAACTATTATTTGGTCGGGATTTGCCTCTGTCCCTCTTATGATCACAAGGTGACCTAAGAACTTCCCTGAGCTTACTCCAAACACATACTTCGAGGCATTGAGTTTCAGCTTGTACTCTCTCAGAATCTCAAAAGGCTTTCTTTAAGTCTGCTATGTGGTCCTGCCTCTCTTTGCTCTTGACCACCATATCATCTATGTACACTTTTATAGTTTTACCGAGCAACTTCTTTAGCATAATCGTTGCCAACCTTTGGTATGTTGCACCGGCATTCCCCAAACCAAAAGGCATGACACTGTAACAGTACAACCCTCTTGGTGTGAAAAAGGAAATCTTCTCTTGATCGGGCCCGTATATAGCAGTTTGATGATATCCTCGATATAAGTCGAGGAAACTCATCCTCCCATACCTTGCTGTTGAATCCACCAATTGGTCTATCCTTGGGAGAGGGAAACTGTCCTTTGGACACGCCTTGTTCAAGTCGGTGAAGTCGACATAGACACGCCACTTTCCATTCTTCTTTTTTACTACCACAGTGTTAGACAACCACCCAGGGTAGTAGACCTCTCGTATGGCCTTTGCTTCTAGCAAACGGTCAACCTCCTCAATAACAGTGTTACGTGCTATACAACTGATCTTCTCTTTTTCTGCATCACGGGCTTATGTTGTGGATCCACATTCAAGTAGTGGCAAATCACATCTGCATCCACCCCAGGCATCTTTTCGGGTACCCAAGCAAACACATCAATGTGCTCCTTGAGGAACCCGACCAACTCTTTCTCTTCTTCCTTATTCAGGTTTTTCCCAGTCAGGAAATACCTTTCTGGATCAGTCTCGTTGATCTGAATCTTTTTCAAGCCTTCCACCATTTTCTCGGCGGGGTTCCTTTCGACATCCTCGATGGTCAGCTGGTCTGGAACCTGGATGGCTTGGACCAATTTTGCTTTGGGTGCCTTCTTGATTATAGAAACCAAACATTGCTGGGCAACCTTCTAGTTCCCTCTAATTCTTTCAATACCATTGGACTCAAGAAACTTCACCATTTGATGGTAAGTGGAGGAAACCGCCCTTATCTTGTGCAACCATGTTCTTCCGATAATCGCATTATAGGAAGATGGCACATCTACGACTAGGAAGTCGGTTCGCAGTACCACTATTCCTGCCTGAACAGGAAGATTTCCTACCTGAACAGGAAAAGTAACCTTGTCCAATGGCCAGACTACTCCTGCACTGAATCCAACCAAAGGAGTTATTGACTACACCAGGTCTGCCTGTGTTAGTCCTAACTTCTTAAATGCATCATAGTACAGCACCTCCATGCAACTTCCCGAATCCACTAAGATTCTCTCCATGTCATACTCCCCAATTCGTAGGGTTATGACCAAAGCATCACTATGGGGCACCTAAACTCCTCACAGGTCCTCATCCGTGAAGACTATGCCCTCGTTGCACAGTTCTTCGTCACGTCCTCTTTTCTTCCCCAACTGCATCACATGTTGGTCGTGCTTTACTTGCCTCTGGAGCAACCTCACCTCATTTCTTGTATGAGGTGTGGCCAATTCATGTATCATATGGATTACGCCTCTCAGATTATGCTTGTAATTCAACTCCATTTCTTTCTCTGCACCTTTGTGCTCCTCCTGAATAAACTCTTTCAAATAACCACGAGAGACTAAGTCATCAAGGTGCTGCTTGAACATCTCATAGTCTTCCGTCATGTGACCCTAGTCGTTGTGATAACTGCAATGCTGACTCGTAGCCCTCCTTGCACCTTTGTCCCCTTCCAAACTCGGGGTCACTTGAAATATGGGCGGTTCTTTATTCGATAAAGAACTGGACTCATTTTCAATGACTCACGCAGCTCCCCCCAAACAGGCAACCCGGTCTTGAACGTGGCGATTGCATACTCCTCACTGCAACTTTCAATCTCATTGAAAATTTTCCAGTACTTTTTCGCATAGTCCCTGATCGGCTCGTTCTCCCTTGTTTCATAACGGAGAGGCTCTCAAACATCTTTTGAGCTCTTTTGCTTATCAAGAACCAAACAGTGAATTCTTCGATCAACTGCCTCCATCCTCGGATGGAGCGCGGACCCAACTTATGGAACCAAGACAAAGCTACCTTACCCAAACTCGATGGGAACATCTTGCACATAATTGCATCATCCCCCTCATGCATAAATATTGCCTATTGGTAGTGCTGTATGTGTGCCACGAGATCTGCATTCGTCTCGTAAAGGATAAACGTTTCGTGCTTCACCCTGCTCAGCAGTCTTGCCTCCTGTAACTTTCTTGCAAAGGGGGAAGATGCAATATTGCTAAGTGCCTTTTGTTTTGCTTCTCGTGCAGTCATGGTCTCATCTTCTAGTCCCTTTGTCTTGTTGGGTCTTTTCTTTTTCCAATCGGAATCAGGTCTCTGGTACCTATCCCTATGGTGTTTTCTAGTCCCTTCCTCTTCAAGGGTGGGACTTTGGATTTTGCTCCTCCTTTTTCTTGAAGAGCACTTCACCGCTCTGGCATACAGCTTTTACTTTCACTCCTCCTTTTTTGTTGAGAAGCTTTATATGGCCTTGGGATGGGGCTCTTGCTCCTTCTTCCTCGTGAAGGAGCCTTTTTGTGTTTCACCATAGCATACTTGTCTTCCCTAGAATTTCTTCGTGAAAGTCCAGATTCCTCTGGGTGTCTTTGTACTCATTCCAACTCTTGGATCTCGTACTCTCGTCTCTTAATCAGACGAGCGTACTCCTCAATCTCCTGTCTTTTCTTGTCTAGGATATCTTCATTGTTGTGCACACTTCTAGAGTGTGCAACCGACTCTCTCCCACGATGGGACTTACTCCTTCTCGTGGATTCCGTGGCTGTCCTATCCTGCCTACTCTTGGAGTCATCATGGACAGTCAGGTGGTGGCCTTTGCTCGTGGTCCTCTTGGTATGCCCGCCATCGGGTGGGGATTTATCTCCTCCCCTGCCTAGCTGGCCCTTTGGATCAAGCGGCGTCGTTGGATTTTCTTCTACCATGGTCGTTTTTCGAAGAGAACTCTTTCGTTTCTCACAGACGGCGCCAATTGTAAGTGGAGAAAAACAAAAGAGGCTTTGAACAACACAAGAGTGTAACGGCTTCACGTGCCTCTTCACCGGAACCCTGGCTCGTCATCGAAAACCTAATCTACAAAAGAAAGAAGGGGTGAGCGCACCTTTGCCTCTCGTGGCAAAGGCCCTCCGATGCCTAAGTTAGTATCACGTACTAGCAATAAACCTTAATTATCAGTAGGAAACTCGTATAATGCAAAGTGCTGCATATTCCGTACCTTTTACCTCTAGGTTTGCCTCGTATTTATAGATTCATAGATGCTTGTTGCCCAAGCATCCCTGTTACCCTAGGATTCCTATTTCGTATAGAAAACCTAGGATATCTTGGATTCTCGTTCCCTTATCAGTTCATTACCTGAGTCCTTTTAGGACTCTTTTCCATAACTGGCCGAACATCCCATTCCTGTTGTGTATCTTTCCTAGATCCTATATTCTCGGAATCCCATTCCTTTACGGAACACCACTGTCCTGTAACCTCCTAGAGTATTCCCTTTGCTTCAGCACTTGAATGGAATTCTTTCCTTGTTCTACTATCTCATTGCCGAACAGACTGGCTGGACTAGTCATTTCACATGTAACGGGTCCTTTATCAACTACTTGGACCAATGTCTTCTCAAGAGCTCTCCTCCTGTTCGGCCCTTTTGCTGAACAAACTACCTGGACCAGTGACTTCACATGTCACTATTCCTTTATTAGTCTCTTGGTCCAATAACGTCTCATATTCACGGGACCAAGACCCCGTACAACCTTTCTGGACCAATGACTTCTCGTGTCACCGGTCCACGTCTTGCTCGGCAACTGTCCCTATCGTACTTATACCATGGTCCCACGTACTGCGTGTTCGAGCCTTATTTCTGCTTGTTCGAGAATACCTCCATACATCATGGCTTTGAAACCAAGATTAAAAGTGAAAAATCATACCAAATTTCGCGATCTTTTATCTATTTTCGTATTAGTGGGTTATTTCATGTTTCGAAGATCTTCTTTGTATCCATCCAGAGGATATTTCAACCACTTTGGACATTTCTGCCAAGTTCCAGCACTAGGCAACCAGTCACCTTCCCCATGGTCAAATTTTGTAAGTAAACAAGTAGTCTTAAAAAGCCCCAATTTCGGTCCACCCAAATTTATGTTGGACCATATGTGTGAAAGCCCACCAGAGAAAGAAGAGAGAAACTCAACATGAGAGTAATGAATGGTTAAGATTATATTACCTTAAATTCAAGAGAATGTACAGGAGGTGTGTATGGTACATACTTATTAAGAGGTGTGTAACATAGGTCTACTCTTTAAATGATATAGCAATATGTACTGCATGAGCAATTTGACTTTTGACAACGGACAAAGGCCCCGTTTGCCAACTTATTTAGCATTGCTTAATAAAGGGTGTTTGCTATCAATTATGAATAATCACTTATTTATCTTTTCTAGGTTATTTGACCCAAAAAACCTAGATTATTTTAAGCTCCAATTTGAATATTTTTTTGCTTATTTTTAGTAGTTAAAACACAAATTAACAAAATAATTTCTAAGTTATTCTTACGTAAGTTTTTAGGGCAATCTAGACACTTTAGTTTATAAAAAGCTATTTGACAGCTTATTCAAGCAAATAAGATAAGCTTTTTTTACAACTTATAAAAATCCATACCCAACAGTTTTACAACTTATTTTAATTTGCTTATGCTAATAATAAAAAAAGTTATAATCTAATAAGTTAAATCATAAGTGATAGCAGATGGGGGCAAACTGAAGTAGAAAAAATTACCTGTGGTTCTAGAAAATCTAGACTTAATTCTGACTAAGGATGAATTCAATTTTTATTTAACTTTAACGACAATCTTATATAAACATTACCCTTTTACCCTTCATTAAATGCAACCACCCCCTTTCACCTCCATTGCACAACCACTTCCAACCGGCAAACACCTCTGGCCGACAACTTTTTCGGTGACCACCTCCGGCTGGGGACTTTTTTTGGTGACCGCCTCAGATCGGCGACCACCTCCGGCTGGCGACTACAAATTCGCAGTGCTTTTTCTGGCGAGTTTCATAAATTCGCAGTGCTTTTTTTGTGACTTTAACAAATTCGCAGTGCATTTTCTGGAAATTCGTAGTGCTTTTCTATCTCACCGAAGTAAAACACAAATTCACAGTGTGAAATTTGCAATGAAACACAAAATTTGCAGTGTGAAATTCGCAGTCAAACACAAAATTCGCAGTGTGAAATACCGCTTAATCCTCCAATTCGCAGTGTGAACTCCTTTGCCTCTGCTGAATCCTCCAACTCGTCCCTGTAATACCGCTTCCCAGCGATCATTCTGATGATGATGTTAAGCGTTAGCCCAGAGAGCTTCGACTTCAATTCAACCTTGGCGAATCGATCGACTATTTCTTGTACAGTTGGCAAAGTAAGTGCCCGACTTCTCCGTGACATGTAGGATGGATAGGAAGGTGTTGAGGTGGCCGGTGGAGAAGATTTCCTGGGACATGAGGCGGCCCAGGTTGCGCCAATGGTCGTCCTTGGGGGCATTGACGACGGTGGTGTAGTCGTACCCGAAGTATTTCCCGGCCATGAACTTGGGACGGTTGGCTAGGACGATGTCGTTCTTGGTGAAGCATTCTTCGGCCAAGGATGGCGAGCAAATGACCACGACGAGTTGGGACCCCAACCGGAGGGAGAAGATGGGGCTGAGGGTTTGGGAGAGTTTGTGGAAGGTCCGACGGAGAGGTTGTTTGAGGAGGTGGAGGTGGCCGATGACCGGAAGGGAGCGGGGACTGGGAGGGAGGTTGTGGCGGCGTTTGAGACAAAGATAGATATGTTTTTTAAATTCAAGGAGGAGGGGCAATTTTGGGACAAAAAAATAGAAATCCTTACCCGTACTTTTTCTAATAGGGCTTGTACTGCAAGGGAATTCGACGAAAATGTGTAAAGGGTGATTTACGGGCCGGTCCACTTTTGTGGACCAATACATGCCCAAGTCTAGCACATTTAAGAAAGCACCGTTAAAGATTCCCATCAAGTTTATGCCATTAATACTCCTCATCCTCAATTTTAACGAGCAATAAGTCTACACAGCCCGACCCTTCTCCCGATTTTACTCCCGACGCTGACGTGGCAGGCATCAGCAACTGAAAAAAAAAAAAAAAAAGGCACGCTGAAATTTCAATTTTCCCTCCAAACAGAACGAAAAGGGTTTAGAATGGTATTGTTCAAAGCCAATGTGATAAAACCTTTTACAACGAGATCCACTACCACCGGCGACTCCCACCAGCCTCACCCTCCACTTTCGGCGGCCACCACCAGCCTCACCCTCCACTTCCGGCAACCCCCACCAGTAGGAAAAATCTCCTAGGCCCAGCAACAACACCGCCATCGGCACCGTTACCGACAACCAAGGTCTCGTTTTCTCTCTCTCTCTCTATGGGTTGTCGATGACCCCTACGATTGCAGTCAATTCCAGCCTTTAATTTCGCTATAACTTGTTCAAAGCCAAAAAAATTAGGGCTTTTGAAATTGGGGATTTTTTGTTCGAACCCTAACTATAAGATTTCTGCTTCCTATATGTATCAACAGTCGAAGATTTCTACTTCCGATATGCAAATTTTTGGTTTGGCCATCATCATTATATTCAGTTTTTTTTTTTAATATGATCATTATATTCAGTTGGGCATGAACATTTGAAATTGTTGGTCCGATCATCGTCTAGTTCTAGCATGAAATAAGTTGATCATATCTCCCTTGGTTTGGTTCTTTTTGGAGTAGCTAAAAAGTGTGTAAGTTCCATGCTTGATCTAGAATTGTAATGACTACAATGACGATTAACGTTTTGATTATGATCAACTCTGTTTTGAGAGTAGTTTAATTTGTTCCTTGAGTAACTGCAGTACAGTCCAATTGTATGCTAAATGGTTTGAAAGATGAAAAAATGCATGTACTGAAGTTTGGGTTTCTTGTCTAACTGAAATTAGAGATGTTGTTTAACTGAAATTATAGATGCCTATTGGTGAAAAAATTAATTTTGTCGTCAAAATGATGCATGACTTGGCCCTCCATTTTTATCTCATGAAGTCTTTATTGATTTGGTGTCCTATCTTGTGATAATACTTATCGACCTTAGTAAATTGTTGAACATGTAGGTGATGTTTCCGATGTCGTCAGATTCTGTTCCTTTGACAATGCTTCCTCGATCATCGAATCAAGATGAGATAGATACTAATGAGAAAGAGGAGGTATGGAGTGGATACAATGGAGATGAAGAAGAGGTATCGAGTGGTTCTTCTAAAAAAGAGTGTGATGAGATATGTACTAATGAAGATGGAAAGGAGGAAACAGAAAATTTTGAAGATAGAGTTGAGCAACCAAAGGAGGGAATGATATTCGACACACCAAATGATGCCTATCTATATTACTCAAGATATGCTAAAGAAAATGGGTTTGCTGTGGCTAAAAGAACTAACAAGAAGGGAAGAGATGGAAACTTGAGGAATGTTACTTTTCAATGTTGTCGCGGTAGAAAGGCAAAGGTCAATACAACCAATCCGGTCAAACCACGGCCACAAACAAAAATTGAGTGTCCGGCTCGCCTTAATTTTGCTAAGTGGAGGTTAAATCGGGTTGCCTTGGAGCACAATCATGAATATAGCCCGGGAAAGTCCAAGTTTTACAAAAGCAATAGGGTTCTTGATGAACATGTAAAAAGGAAGCTCTTATTGAATGATAAAGCCGGGATTCCGTTGTACAAGACTTATGACTCACTTCAGATTCAGGCGGGGGGGCATGATAACCTTCCATATAATCAGAAGGATTGTCAAAATTTTCTGAGTACAGAGCGACATAAATTACTTGTTGAAGGAGATGCTGAGGCGATGCATAGTTATTTTATGAAGATGAAAACAGACAATTCTGACTTCTTTTTTGCCATGGATTTGGATGATGAGGGTCGATTGAGGAATGTATTTTGGGCTGATGCAAGGAGTAGGGCAGCTTGTACGGAGTTTGGTGATGTTGTGACATTTGACACAACATACTTGGTAAACAAGTATGATATGCCTTTTGCTCCATTTGTAGGCGTCAATCATCATGGTCAGTCGATATTATTGGGATGTGGACTCGTATCTCATGAGGACACCAAATCATTCTCGTGGTTATTTAAGACTTGGATGACATGCATGTGGGGTTGTGCTCCCAAAGCGATTATTACCGATCAATGTATGGCCATGAAGAATACTATAGAAGACGTATTTCCTAACACCCGACACCGGTGGTGCATATGGCACATCTTGAAAAAGGTGCCAGAAAAGTTGGCAAAGTACGACGCATATAAATCAATTTCACCTTGTTTGCAAAGTGTGGTTTATGATTCAATTACAAAAGATGAATTTGAGGATGCTTGGGAGATGTTCATCAAAAAGTACGAGCTTCAAAATAATGAATGGTTACATGGGTTGTACTTAGAGAGGACCCGATGGGTGCCGGCTTTTGTCAAAGATGTATTTTGGGCGGGAATGTCATCCACACAGAGAAGTGAGAGTATGAATTCCTATTTTGACGGTTACATCAATTTGAAAACGACCTTGAAGCAATTTGTAGAGCAATATGAGAATGCATTGGCAAGAAAGGTGGACAATGAAAAAAATGAAGATACAAAAAGTTCTCAATCTTACATCCCATGCATAATTGAAGATGGGATAGAGAATCAATTTCAAAATGCTTACACGAATGCAAAGGCGAAAGAGTTTCAAGGTGAATTTGTTGAGAAACTTAAGTGTTCTTATGAAAAAAAAATAAAGGATGATGTTTGGTTAGAGTATGAGGTAAAGGAATGGGTTACATATGGAGAAGAGAAAAGGAGAAAACGTGTGTCATTTATTGTTGATTTTAATGGTGAGACCAATGAAGCCAATTGTAATTGTCGATTGTTTGAATCTAAAGGAATGGTGTGTAGACATCAATTGACAGTGTTCCATGATAGGGGAATTCAAAGAGTACCTGACAAGTATGTCTTGAGAAGATGGAGAAAAGACGTGAAAAGGGTCCACACCAAAATTCAAATCAACTACGATAACTCGTCAAGGACAATTGAAGCACGTCGGTATGACAACATGTACAATCTCTTTAATGAGGTTGCTGATTTGGCAGAAGATTGTGAAGAGAAGTATGATAAGGTGATGGGACGGCTTCGGGAGCTAAAACAAGAGTTGGTTGAATCTTCGGTTATTTGTGGAAGTAATATGGTTTCTGATACTCCTAATGATCCATTTTCACTTGGAGATGAAGTTCTAGCTTCCAAAGAGAGTAAGATCATCCTTGACCCAGAACCTCTTCGTCGAAAAGGGAGACCGCCGTCTAAAAGAAAGCAAGGTTTTGTTGAAAAAATTGGTAAGAAGAAAAGAGAACCAAAAAATAAGACATTGTCTTATGAAAAAGCGAAGGTATAAGTTTATATTCATTTGTTGCTTTTTTTATATACATATACCTATCTTGAATGCTTATTAGTTATATTCTTTTACTAATTTCAGGAGGTTGAGGAGATTGCGGATATCCATATGTTTGGGACACAAGAGAGTGTTGGAAATGTAAATGTAAGAAACCTTTCTTTTTGCAAGTTTGTATAATAATCCATTTATTGTGTTTTATGTTAGACTTTATTATTTTTTGTCAGAGTTACCCATGCTACATGGGGCAATTTCTGTGGCCCAACATGATGCCGCATAATATGCGACCAATAATGACACAAGGCGGAGCTATCCTCCCATTTTCTCCAAGTATGGCACAAGGCGGGGCCATCCTCCCAAATATGGCACAAGGCGGAATTGGAGCAGGCTTTGACCAATTTTTTAACAACTTTCCAACTTCACAAAGCAACATGCCAAGTTTATTCAATAGTGAAGTTTGGAGAAGACAATCAAGTATCACGAGTAGTCAAGTTTGGGGAGGAGGACAATCAAGTTTAATGGAAAGTCGAGGGCAGGGTTGGAGAGGAGGACAAATCTCTTTTACAGAAATGTTGAATGCAAAGGATAACGGCAAAACGTAAAAGACTTGCTTGTTGATGTAGGGAGTTTCTTGTATTTTGTTGGAAACTAATTTATAATGTATGCATTTTAGTTTTTGCTTCATGGTGTGAATCTGGCACTTTGTTATTTTTCTAATGTTGTATGAAATGGAATATCTGGTATGCAATAGAACTCTTGATACGTGTCGCAAGCGTGCCGGACACGGCTCCGTGTCCTAGTTAATGTTTGTTTGTAGTTTTAAGTTTAATGCTACTATTGGTGCCTTTGGTCTTGGTCTTGTCGATGATAGGTTTTTAGTTTAAGCATATATGGATGATAGATTTCTAGTATAATGGTGCTTTTTTTTTTTTTGGTTGCAGGTTCATTTTGAAATTGTAACTAGAAGCACATGGAAGTATGAATGTAAAATGGAAGTATGATTTTTAGCACCTACAAGTATGGAAGTAATGCTAGTTTATAGCACATGGAAGTATGGTTTTTAGTCAAGTATAGACTTGGTAGAATGTAAAACCAAATCCCAAAGGTAAGTTCTGAAAAAAATTTCGGCAGAGTCTTCCCTATTTTTGGTCCTAGCCCGACGTCTCGCATCTCAGTCAATACAACAAGAATAACATCAAGTTATGCACAAGCCCACGCCAGGCATTTCTCATGTTAAATCACCATTCACACAAGCCAAAATCCAGTGTCAAGTTATCCATTCACAACAAAAAGCATAAACCATATAGTTCTAGATAGTCATTCTCATGCTAATTATCATTCACATCCAAATAAATAAGATTACATTCTCCTCTCTAATGGTTTAAACCTCATTTGCAAAATAAAAACAGACTACATTCTAGTATTTAAATTGTAGGACAAATAGGCCTACTAATTACATCTCCATTTTTTTTGCTATCAAATCATTCTACTCTTCTTTGTCACCAAATGATTCAGCATCTTTACTTCTTTGTTTGAGTTGCGGAAACCTTCTTCTCTTTCCATCTTATAGCATTCTATGCCCTCGAGCAGTTCCACAGCTATTGGATCTCCAATGCTTACTCCACCCATCTGTGAGCATGTTCTCAACAATGCTTACTTCACCCATCTGCTGCCAATGCTGATAAGACGCATTTGATGCATGAGCAATAAAGTGGTAGCTCCAGTAAACTGAAAATGACAAAGGGACAAGCAACAAATTCAGCAGCACACATGCAGAGTAGGAACATCAAAATCAAAGCAACATCAAGGACATAGGTCAACCCAAAATTTGACAAACTAACCATATGTAGTATAAACTGTCCATTTCTTATTTATGCACCCTACCCAACAGCTCTACTTGCACAATTCCACCTATGCAAAGAACAGGTTCTGGAAACTTGAACTTTTGTAGTCAATTCTCCTAATATCCATGAGAAAGCCATCTCAAGCTAATTAGTTTTGAAATAAGGCACTAAATAGTAACAGACAATAGGAATATGGAGGAATAGAACTAAATAACACTGCAGCTCATTCCAAACATAGCATCTTCATGATATTATTTTCAGTTTGGTTGAAGCTAACATAGCATCAGTTTCCCAGTGTGATATAACCTTTTATAATGGTAAGACATGTTAACTTATGCTGCAACAAAGACCATGCCATACAGAATGTACATTAGTGAAGAATATTTATACATGAAGGGGGAAGATAACCGTCCAAACCTTCACGCAGACGGCGAAGAAGCCTTTTCTCTACTAATAAGGTTAGCATAAAGGAGTTACTTCAGTTTTAACATTATCCGTTTCGATAATTGCATGTGGGTATTGTTAAAAGATGAGAAAGTTGAAGGAAAAATAAAACATAAATCACTTCAAAAATTCCCCAGAGATTTAACCCTAATCTTTTCCTTTCTCCTCCTTTGCTTTCGTCAAAGAACACCAAGGTGAAGATGTCTTAACCTTTCCGTCTTTCTTCTCCCTTTGACTTCCTCCCAGTTTTTTGTCTTACCTTACCAAAGAAATGTAAGCCACTCTCATGAATTGTTAAACTCACCTGAGCCATTGGCAATTCTAGCGAAGTATATGTCCATATAAAAAGGGCTGTCAGTGGACTCATTACCAGCGTCAAATTCATCTCCTGAATCACTTCCTATTCCAATAGGAGACCTGGGATGTCGGCCTTTGTGGAATATATAGGAAATCCATACTAAAAAAAACCAAAACAAGGGAGATACGATCAACTTATTTCATGCTAGAACTAGATGATGACCGGACCAAAAATTTCAAATGTTCATGCCCAACTGAATACAATGATGATGGCTGAACCCAAAATTTGCATATCGGAAGCAGAAATCTTTAACTGTTGATGCATATAGAAAGCAGAAATCTTATAGTTAGGGTTCGAACAAAAAATCCCCAATTTCAAAAGCCCTAATTTTTTTGGCTTTGAACAAGTTACAGAGAAATTAATGGCTGGAATTGACTGAAATCGTAGGGGTCATCAACAACCCAGAGAGAGAGAGAGAGAGAGAGAGAGAAAACGAGACCTTGGTTGTCGGAAAGGGTGCCGGTGGTGATGTCGTTGTTGGGCCCAAGAGATTTTTCTTGCTGGTGGTGGTCGCCGGAAGTGGAGGGTGAAACTGGTGGTCGTCGCCGGAAGTGGAGGGTGAGGCTTGTGGGAGTCGCCTGTGGTGGGGTGGATGTTGCCGGTAGTCGTCCTCCTCACTCCGTCTCTCGGCTCGTTTGGCAGATGGTGGTTTGGGGGAAGAGGAAATGCCGAAATGGTCGGGTTTGGTTCCAAAATTAAAATTTCAGCGGTTTTTTTTTTTTTTTTTCAGCTGCTGACGTCTGCCACGTCAGCGTCGGGAATAAAATCGGGAGAAGGGTCGGGCTGTGTAGACTTATTGTTTAACGAGACCTACTCCTTCTATGCCCAGCGCTCCTACGAGACCTACTCCTTCTCGGCTTCGACTCCCAACGCTATGATGAGACCAATTCCTTCTACGCCCCCACCGTCACCCATCGCCGCCGATCCACCACCCCCGTTTAACGGCGCCGAGTTTACCCCTGTGTACGAGGAGATCGCCGTGGAACACTCTGTTAACAGCTGCGACGCGTTTGTATTCGCGTCGGATCCGAGTCCCAACCCGTACACCCAGTCCTTGCCGCTCGCTTCCTCGATTCCCATCTCCAACGGCAACGGCAACGCGTACGACATCGGGGCAGACGGCAACAGGATCTTCGCCGACGACGGACGACGGCCCATGCTGTGAATTTTGTGAAAGGCAATCCCCTATTCGTGGAGGTCCACTTGGCTCGTTCTGCCACTTGATCCGGCGCCGCCGGCCTCCTCATCTCCTTCCCCTAAGCTGCCCGCTCCGAACAACAGTACTTCTTCGCCAGCAACGTTGGCGGATCCCTCCCTCTCCCACTAGCGAATCCTGCCGTCCCCGAATCTGGAGACGAAGACGCGGTCACCGAAGTCATTGATGGTTGACGGCCTCCTTAACGGTGAAATTTTGCTCACATCGACTAAATTATTATCCTCACATCCTTCTTCTTCAGCTTGTATTATGCCAATAATTTTTTGCGACATCCGTAGGAATGAGTGGCACAGGATTGAAAACGTCGGCCAGTTTCCTCCAACTATATTCAAAACTAGTTATCAGCAGGCCAGGGTCTGCATTTCCTATCATCTGAAGAATATTCTTGGCTCTATGGTTTGTGGATTTGTTCTGAAATGATATTTTGTTGGGTATTGTTTTGCGAATTTCACACTGCGAATTTTGTGTTTAATTGACTGGAGGTGGGTTGTGCAATGGAGGTGGGAGGGGGTGGTTGTATTTAATGAAGGGCAAAAGGATAATCTTCATATGAGATTGTCCTTAGAGGTAAATAAAAATTGAGTTCATCCTTAGTGGAAATTAAGTCTTGGTTTTTTTAGATCCACGGGTAATTTATTGAAAGTACAATTACATGTTCAATTAACCTTACCCACTCCGTCCACAAAGGGGTAAATGAGTTTAACATAGACACGAATTTTAAGCAAAGATACAAGGGAAAAAAAAAAAGAAAAGAAAAGAAAAGAAAAGAGAAGGGACTTTCTTATTTAAAACAGTGTAAGTATGTAGATTATAACATTGTGGCATATAACACTTTTTTAATGTGATCGCCAAAACAAGCTGTTGGATCTTCTAATAGATCGACGTGGAAACCGTTGAAGAATGCTTCGAAATCGGAAGCCGAAACTCAAACTTTCTGGGGCTCTGGCCAAACACGGTTCCGATACTCTCCCAGCGCCCACAACGGGAAAACGTTCTTGTAGTGTGCATAATGGATCATCAAGTTCCTCAAGGACGCTCCGGTGATTTCCTGTTTTCGCGGTCATGGGAAAAACAAAAATTGCGTAAGTCGTTCAAGCATTCCTTTCGCAAATCTTGCGGCATGGCGTACAAAAGTGAATAAGCGTATGTAATACTGGGTTACGAAAATCACCTGTTGGGGAAAGTCACCATCGTCCTGCTGCGCATTGATTAAGACCTTTGCGGCTTTGTGCAACGGGGCTGGATCTCTTTCAGCCTAGTTTGAAATGAAAGAAAGACTTTAGGGTAATAATTTGCAGGACAATAAGATTTGCCTTAGCTACTTTGAGTAACAAATTCGACGAAATGTGCTAATAATAACCTGTCCAGAAAAAAGAAATCCCAACAGACCCCATGATGTTTGCACGATGTTCGTTTGATTTCCTTCTAGCGGTTGATATTTCTGTTTCATCAAAATGTTAAAAAAAAGCAACAACTGGAGAGTAAGGACTAATTCGGTAAGAACACCATTCTGAAGAAACCTTCTTAAAGCAAAAAAGAAAAAAACATATTGCCAAGTTAGATATACCACAGATGGGCAAGATTCAAGGCTTTCTCCCCAGCCACCCTCTTTATTTTGCGTCGAAAGCAAGAACCGAACGCCTCGACGGACAGCTTCGCTATTGTTGTACGTCTTTCCAACTGAATCCAGTCCTCGGAGTACGAAAAATGTACCGTAGACGAAGCAAACTCCCCAATAGCCATACCTGCCAAAACAAGGATTAACCACCCTCTGAAAAATAACTTTAGAAAAAAAGTGAATCAACCCACCAAGAACCATCAGGCTGTTGTTTCTGCTCCAGAAAATATGTTGCTCTTGCCAGTGCAATTTCTATTTCTTCTGCCCGATATGACGGATGTAAACTTTTGAATGTTACGAGACTTTGGATGATGGATCCAGTGCATTCGACGTGCCTAAGACATTGGATACACAAATTCAATAATGACTAACCATTGTATGAAAACGTCTTCTAAATATAAAGTTGTGATCAAAAGAAAAGGCGAGCTCTTACTCAAACTCGATCATAATGTCAGCAAAACATTCTGAAGGGTTCAACGCCTAATAACAAGGGCAAGAAATTCGATTTCAGAATTTACAAGCTGCATAGATATTGAAGATATCGCATCCTTGATTGGAATTTCAGGTACGAGAAGGTGTAAAAGTAGACATGGCATTACATTTGAAAATAGTTACCTGCATATACGGTTGAGGAATCGGTGGCTCCCAGATAGCAAAACCTCCATTTATAGGGCTCTGAACAAAGGAAAAAAAGAAAATTTTGAAGATCTCAATGGGTACAGTGGTAACACAAGCTGTAATGAAAAATTGTGAGTTAGTTCTTCAATACAGTAAGTCATGAATATCTTACTTGTACGGAAAGTAAAAAATTCACAGCAGCATATAGAAGCTCCTCGTCAACTTTTTCTCCGACAATTTCTGGTGGCATTTGCGAAAGCAACAGTAGGCTCTGTATGAAAGGAATACATATTCGGTTATGAGAACTAATTCTCTTTGTTTGTTTAGATCATCTTACGAGTAGTTGTGTTGTCGCAAGGCTAACTTACTCTCAATGCCTCTGCTGTGCCGTCAGAAACTGCCCAACCGTTATCTTGATCGGATAAGCACCATGCTCCTTTGCTCATGTGTCGATACATACTCTTGAAATCTCCGTTTGGATTTTCTTTTACCTTCAACCAGTTGTAACAAAGGAGTGTCAAATTGGCGGCAAAATTCGTACACAAATAGTACTTGTTATCTGTGTTTTTATTTTTTAGCTAGGAAGAATTGAACCTGTGATTCTCTAATATAAAAATGTGCTTTCTTTAGGGAAGGAAGACATTCGTCAATCATACGGCTGGAAAGAAGTGCCTGAGTTGCGAAAGTACAATCCCAAAGCGGACTACCCAGACTCTGCAATACAAGTTGCAAGTGCAAAGTAAATTTGTATGGCAATGAATTAACGATCACGAATGAGTCCCGAATCAATCGAAATTTTAGAGTATCGATTGTTTTTAGCAGAATTTTTACCTGCATTTTCATCCCGTCTTCTGCAAGCCATAACCAGTCAGGAACTCTGGCAAGATGGTTTTTAAACTCATCACCATTTGGTTCCTCTGCCCACCAACACATCATTTGTAGGCTCTACAATAAGAAAAATGTCTTAGATGCTTTTGATCATAACTCTGTCAAAGAGCTTGTAGCCCAATGGTAATTTCTAGTCCTTCCTCGTGGGAGGTCGGGGTTCGAGCCCCTTCATGGACTTTTGGCGTTTAGGGCTATAGATAGCCTTTGAACTCTTGTGGACTAACCTACTACCTCTTCCTAATCCCCTCTGATGTATACCGGCTTTGGCAAAAAAGAAAAGAAAAGATCAAGGGCATCAAGTTAATTTCAATCAAGGGCATATAATTAGCACCAAGGGGTTGGCTTGATTGTGAAGGCTAGAGACTTTTAGAGATTTGCTCACTCACAGGCAATGCTTTAAAAGTCAACCCGGACAAGCCGCTTCAGCCCGTTGAACTGTCAACTAGTCCATGTTCCGGTCTGGTGAACCCCCAAAACCGTTATATGCAGGAAACTGGACAAGCCCAGCGGTTAAACCATGGATTTGTATTTTAATTTTTGGATACTTGGACCTTTTCTATTTATTGATAATTTATAAAAATCATATGTATCACGTGATAAACATCACGGTTCTACCCAATTGACCAGCAGTTGAACCGGTGACCGATGCACCCGGTCTCCTAATGGTTCGCTCGCCAGTTTGGTTTTTAAAACATTGCTCTTAGATCTCAGGTTTGAAATTTGCTAGCTACTATCAATCTTGTGGGCCTAGTGCATACAAAACTTTGTCTCCACTTTAATTCGGTGCTCTGATAATGGGAAGTGGTAATGGTCCCCCTGCCAATCCAGAACCATTACTAAGTTAAAACCAAATTCTTCTCTTTCTCACTTGCCTTTTCCGCAGCTCCTGTGGTAATGTATCTGCTGTTCTCCCCTGAATATTGCATATGCTTCAGTGCTTTTTCCAAAGCTCTCTTTCTGATCTTGTTGAAGGGCCAGCAGTTCATGAGTGGCTCACCCAAGTAATGAAGACAATCCCAGAGTACATCTTGTATGAAGACATGAGGGAAGTAAAGATCTGCCTGGATCATCATTCACACAAACTTGATTTATGTAACTAGTGTTGAGAAATTCATACGAACGAACTCTACGATAGATTTTACCAAGTCAATCGCCACCAACCTTACAACAGTCATGGCGTGCTTTGTTCCAATCTATTTCCTCATAGGGCGTAGTATGAATTTCGTGCCTCAATGACTTAACCAGGTCGGTGATAGGCCCGTGATATTTCCGCCCATACAAGTACGACATAGGCATGTAAGCTGTGCGACAATAGCACCACATTTTTCCTGTATAGCATACGTATAAGTCGATTGGAACACGATCTATAATGCATATACCTTGATGAAGGACAAAAAGTTTGACAAAGATTAACAAAAAAAGAACACTTTTGGCTACCTGGATGATAAGGCAAAAATGAAGGGAAAAGCCAAAATTCAGGAGGTATCGGATTGCAGCCCGACCATTCATAAACTCCTAACACCTTCAAAGGAGAGAATACACAAATTGTTCTGAGAATAACCTTGTTCGGATTCTAGAGTGTTAAAATAATCTAGTATGACATTGAAAGGCAATTTTTACTGCGTTTTTTAAAGTAAGAGAACTTGATCTTACTGACAAATAAAGTTTCCCCCAAGATGGGATCCCAGTTGCACCACCATTGCCAATTATCCACTCCCGGGCTCTGGTCATCGCTCTGTTTTCTCCATCGTCAGGCCCTTCTCCAAGCAGACGTAATGCAACATAATTTACCGCCGTACCAATCATGGTGCTGTGGCCCTCTAGATGGAATCCCCACCCACCATCGTCGTTCTGCAAGAGGCCTTCATAGATTAGACTTTTTAAAAGTAAGAGTAAGCCTTACCGTCTATATGTAATGAAAAAGCTATTACTAAGGCAAGAAAACTTGCTTTCCATTATCATTCATGGGAATTCGATCAATGTACATACCTGATGAAGATAGCTGAATCGAATTAGTTCCTTTCTGTGCGCTTCTGTTAGGAAGGTACTTATTGTTCCACTAATATACAGCATGATGATCTGGAGCAAAAAAAATTCTACACTAATTAGTTCATTATCAAGAAAACAAATAATATGAAGAACTAAATGCCCATTGTGGGTCACACCGCAATGGCGCTTCTCTTTCTTTTGCTTCTCTTTCTTTTGCCGCATCGTTGGGCCCATTCCAGTGCACTTGGTTTTCGAGTTGCCACTCAAAGTCAATTAATTTTGAATTGGATATAGAGTTTCTACAATAAGGACTGGTTTATAAAACTAATAGGTGATATAAAGCCTGGAAAATGGACAGGGAATTGATGCGAGGACGTGGAGTAACCTCATGTTGATGTTGTGAGCATAAGGTATGCACCATTGCGACTATTTGGTAAAATGTTATGCCAACACATTTTACACCTCTTAGTGGTAAATGTTATATCTCTTAGTGGTAAATGTTATGGGTGCATATCGTAGCACCGTAAACGTTATCGTATACAACATAATAGTAATATACACATGTACTACACACGAAACTTACCAGGGCAGGTGTGATAAACATCGGGCCAGAATGTTCAGCTGGCCAGTGCCCATCACTTGCTTGGATGGCGCAATGCAATTGCACAGCTTTCCTTAAAGCAGTCGTCAGGCCTTCATAATTCACATCTTCGTCTGGCCCAAATCTCACCGGGGGTAGGCTTAGATCAACATGCTTGTTTTCCTTTTTGAGCTGCATCAAATAAAATAAAATTGACAAAATCATGGAATTAATTTAACAGTATTTTCTATTGGCTGACAATAGGCGCACAAAAAGACAAGAAAAATACGTATTTTTATGTATATTTTTACACTTTTTAATACACATTCACACACTTATTATTGTTGATCCATTGGGATGATTTTAGAATTTTTTTTAATTTAATGGCCTAGAAGTCCCAAAAAAGTTGATGAAATATCCACGACGCATGTCCTTTTTTGTCCCTTGCGCAGGGTAATGAAGAACTCCCATGTAGTGTCACTTTGTATATACCTAGGAGCGGAATCGAGATTTTGGTTTTGGTTTCTTTATTTTATTAAAAAATCACTACAAGAAATTTAGGATCTCCCATCTGTTTTTTTTTTTGGAGCGGTTGAAAAAACCGTCGGTATAGATCGTGTATAGTAACGGTTTGCAAAACGTTATTAGAAATAGGACTACAACGACAGTTTTCATGTGACCGTTAGTAGATTACAACACTATAGCGACGGTTTTCATTAACCGTTACTAAAAACTGGACTATAGCGATGGTTTTCAATAACCGTTACTATAAACTAGACTATAACGACGGTTTTCATTAACCGTTAGTAGAATTTTATACCGCCAAAACCAATTTTCTTTCATGCGATCGGTTTTCCAAACCCGAACTAACGATCGAGACCGTTGATTTTATTTTTCATGTTGATTAAATGTTCTTGTACAAATTTGGCTCGATCGGGTATAGAAAATTTCTTTATCGATACAAATTTTGCTTTTAATTGCATTTTGTTTTATTTTTTAGACTCATCTCATCAAAACGACTGACTAATCAAAAAATTTAATGCGAACCTAACAAAAATTTAGAAAATCCAAAATTAATATTGAAAAAAAAAAGGAAAATAGTTTTTTTTTTTTGGGGGTACATGGTGCATGCAATTTATTTGAAGATAAGTGAATAATGGAACTATTTTTCTCACACGAGATATCATTTTTTGTAAATGCATATTACAAAATAATACTCCTATCAAAATTATTATCCTACTCGGCATCAATCTAAACAATTATAATTAAATATAGTTTCATTTATGATTACATATGTACAGTCTTGTGCATTTATACCAATTTTAAAAGGTAATTATTGAACCTAGCGTTAAATTCTATGTAATATTAATTTCATTCTTCGTACAAATATTGTACTTATTATGTAAAAAATAGACGGTTTCGATCGGAAAAAAAATGATATTAGTAAGTGTTTGTATAGTATAAACAAGATTTTTAAAAAAAGGATTAAAAAAAATCCGGTTAGTATAGTATAAATATTAAAAGGTGTATGAATTTACACAAGTTATGGGCCAGCACAGTTGGGTCGTGCACACGTGAGGTCGGCGCTTTGATTCCCAGGAAGAGCAAAATTATTTCACCGCCATGTAGGTGACACGTTTGCACCACACAGGTGCCACGTGGGCGCCACGTTAGCACCACGCGGCCAACATGTGGCTGCCATGTCAGTGCCACATGGAGGCTTACGTCACACAGTGGTTGGGTTTTCAAAAAAAGAAATATTGCCTTTAGCAACGATTATAAGAGTCGCTAAAGAAATTGTTACTAAAAAAAATCTGTACCAAGGCTTGTAAAAACCGTCGCTATACCTCTACAGCGACGGATATATTGCAACGGTTTGGCCAACGGTTCTCTAACCGTTGGTATAGCCTAAACGGGTCTCTACCGACGGTTTTTGAATTTTTTAACGACGCTTTCGACCGTTGCTATAGAACGATTTTCTTGTAGTGAACATATGGTAATAGTAAGGGCAAAATTGTAGTTTAGCACACAATAAGGAAAAGTATATCCCGTATATGTTTTGATACGAAAAGCCCATATAGTAGTATAGTAGTACTAATTTTTGGTCATGTGGTGGGTGAAACAATACTAGAAAATTTTAAGGCACAACTTAATTAAATTATTAAGTTCAAATATTTTGTACTTGTTACTCGATTAATTAAATTATATTGCTTGTTACTCTTCTTCTTTTTTCCCCTTCTTGCAGGTATTGTTACTTTTTTTAAAATTATACTTCAATGTGTGACATGGTTTGGTTTGGTGTGTTCAAACATTTGTACCAATGTTTTGAATACTGTTATGTACCCATAAAACTCGCATACCTTACCCCTCTAGTTATGCTCTCGTTCAAGTATCAGTCGATACCAAAAAATACTGGCTAGTGGCGGTCGGTACCGGGTGAGTATCGGACAGTAGCAGCCATATTGTATATTTTTTCTACTTTGTTTTTGTTTTTAGGAGCTCATTCCATAGTTAAGTCTTTTGTACCTAAAGCTAGAAATTCTAATTTTCTTTATTTCGTAATATATGATATAATCATCACTCCAACTTTCTTTAGTATTTAGTTTCATAATCAAATATATTTTTGATCTCTTTAAGTATATTAAGATATGATATAGTGCATGCAAAATTTGAAACAGTACCCGAAATTACGCATGTACTGGTACTATGCCGCATCAGTAATTAACAAAAATAGTACCGTTACCATTACCAGCTGTACGGTATTCATGGTTTGTACTTGCCTGCATTCGCGTAAGAAGATCGCCACTAGGCCAAGGCCGACTGGTTGGACCTCTTCTGCCGTTTTTCTTGTAGTACTCTCGAGCTTGTTCCACTTCCGCTCGCTCTTCTGGCGTCCCAGCATCGGGATCAAACTCCCAAAATTGTCTACCTACGAAATTGTTGGTGCTAAACAGGTGCGGCCCATCACCTTCAGCAATCTTGAGCCTCCACATTCTCTCCTTTTTGGTTCCTATGACTCAAAGGTTTAGGCTTTTATTACAACAAAAATTTAGAACAGGGGATTGTGTGAGAACTGACTTCTTGATCCTTGCATTTTTGGGATAATTAAATAACTGTAGAACTGTATGTGTGCGAGTGAGCTTTAATGTGTGTGTGTGTGTGAGAGAGAGAGAGAGAGAGAGGGAGAGATGTACTGTAAAACTTTACCGGGATGGGGCTGTGAAAGATGAGAGCCGATCAAGATAGCAAGAAAGTTGGAGGGAATTCAAATGGTATTTATAATGCAAGAGCAAGACCATTGCCAATTAGTCAAGGATGTGGAGAAATTTTATATTTGGGGTGTAACAGTAGATTTAGGTTGAGAAATTTTATGGGAGATATCGTATGTAGTTTGGTACATTGCCAATTATACAGTTTGAGTTTTCTTTGGGATGTTTCATCTATTTTCTTCCTCTTGTAATATTTTCTCATTAATAATGAAATATTACATTCTTTACTATTCAAAAGATAATTTCATGGCCACGGAATTAGTCAAGGTGCACACAAACTGACCCAGATATTAAGTTATCAAAATAAAAAAAAACTTAAAATTTAAGGGGTTTTTTTAATTGGGTTTCCTAAAATCAATTTAGAACAAATCCTCAACTTTCAAGCCTTTTACCATAAGGCCAACTCCTTGAGTTAAGTTTTTTTTATTGATTGTTATACCTTTACACCACAGAAGCATGCATCCTTAAAAGTCTCAAACCCCAAATTGTTAAATGATTTGGTAAAACCAACTCGGGTTAGTTTAGTTGGTCAGAACTCTTGCATATCATTAAAAGGTCAGAAGTTCGAGTCTGCTCACCTACTTGTAGGTGTTCTTCCCTTAAAGAATTTTTCCTTTATTTTTTTATTTCTACCCTATAATGAGCTTACCGATATCAAAATGAGCTGAATTTTTACAGGGCCATCTATTTTACTCATTAAACAAGATCAACGGTTCAGAATAGCATAGTGAGACCCGAAAGGGTGAGATGTCAAAATAGGTGTCAAAATGCAGTTGGACATAGCTTTTGATACGGTTAATTAATATTCTAATAAACGAATTTTAAGAAATAGTAAACGAGTGTCTAAGGGTCCAATACCAATAGTAGTGTGGGGAGAGGGACCTTTTAATGCTTGTGCCTGCACCAGCACGCACAGCACGCACATTAATTTGATTCTGTAAATGGCAAAAGCAAAATCAAATTAAACTTTAAACAAAACTTCGGACACGGTTGCGTTCACAACCGTTCGATGCACGTGCATCAGATGGTTCCGACTACTGTTGTTGTATCTTGAGTTAATTATCTGCTTAGAGGGATCCGAGTATGCTACAAAGCAGCTCCCTGTAGAGTGCTGCAGGGCGCATCCGGACCCTTCTAAAATATTTTCAGCAGTCCGGATTAAATGAGTTTGTTTTCAATCCTGACCATTGATTACTGAGATGGACAGTCCGGATGTCTCCTGCAAAGCGCTCTACAGAAAGCTGTTTTGTAGCATCCTCAGGTCCGTGCTTAAAGTTATATTTTTGTTTAGAAGACCACTGAAAATTTGAAGTACAACAGAACCCTTTAAAAATTTGAAACAAAATGTACCCAAAAAATCGAAATAAAAAAAAGGATTACATAACAATCCCTAGTTCAAATGTACCCAAAAAAAATTGAAATAAAAAAATAGCATTAAATAACATTCCATAGTTCGACTTAAACTTTTGGCTAAATTTTATTTTATTTTCTGAAAAAGACCCTTATCTTGTTGCTCTCTATCTGGGGCCTTGTCACGCAATTGGCATTGCGTGACAAGTTAATGAAGAGGCGGAAAAATGTTGACAGCCGCCTAAAGCTCTTAGCAATGCTTTATTAGGGTCATTATACATGTCTTAATGGTCTAAGTTTTTACAGGGTTGTTCTACTTCTACACCGTTGAGCTCTACAAAATTAACGGTTTTATATCACGTTGCAGGAGTCGGGAAAGTGCCCGTGAGCAGCGTACGTAGTTTACCTTGGGGCATGGTAGCGCCCCTGGTTCCGATTATTTGGAATATCTTCTAAAATCGAAAATCTAGATTCGACTATTCCAACATCTCAATTGTTGCATGTTTCGATGTATTTGTCACTGTTTCTAGGTTAAGAATTATTTAAAAAGTGATTATGAGTGGTATTAAATTTTGATGTTTTTGGACTCTGATAAAAACATCGTGGTTTATGTTACGTGTACTTTGCAAAACAAATCAAATATTCAAAAGATGAAGGAATATATGTTTTCCATATTTATTATTGATCAATGCTTCTTGTATAACTATATGTGTACGGACGTAATTATTTGTTTAAATTGTTTCACGCTTGCCAGATGTTTCATTTTTAACTATAAGATCTAGGCACTGTGGAATTTTTGCTCTCGGCAGGCGGCCTAAATTTCGTTGCCGTCCGTCGGGCACTCGTAGTAACATGTAGCTGGCTCGCTCATTCGGAATCAACTCAAATCTCTTCTGTCATGGCTTCTCAAGCTCGTGGTTGTTCTGTGGCTCTCATGGTTTTTCTTTTGGCTTGGCTTGGCTTGGCGTGGCTTGCTCCTGGTTCTCACTTATGGCTGTCCTTTTGGCTCTAATGGTTCTTTTGGCTTGGCTTGGCTTGGCTTGGTTGTTTGTGGTTTTTTTTTTAGCTTCGGTGCTCTTGATTTCTACTTTTTTTTTTCAAATTCAAGTTGGTAGACCTACTTGAGTTTGAGGGGGGATATTAACATACTATTGAGATATATTATGTTATCATGTTTTGTAGGGTCTATTATTCATGTTTCCTAGTTAGGCTGATATCTTTATACTGCATGTTTTCTATTTGGTTTAGATTTCTTAGTGACCAATTAAGGACTTTGTAGCCTATATAAAGACATGTTAGGATTATGGTTTGACACAATCAATAATACATCTTTCGCTTTTCTTAATATGGTATCAGAGCTATAAGATTTAGGCACTGTGGATATTCGCTCCTGGCAAGGCGACCTAAGCCTCATGGCTATCCGTTGGGCACGTAGTTACTTTGTTAATCTCCTCCACTTGTGCTCATGGCTTTTCGATTCATGGCTTCTTCATTTCTTTTCTTTCAAACTCAAGTTGTAGCTCAAGTTGGTAGACCTGCTTGAGTTTGGCTTGGCTTGGCGTGGTGTGGCAGCTCCTGTTTTTCTTCTTGGTTGTGCTCCTGGCTCCTGGCTTTTGGCTTTCCTAGCCATTTTTCTCTCCTTGTTTCTCTTGGCTTGACTTGGCTTGGCTTGGTTGTCCTTGGTTTTTCTAGGCTTTTTCAAACTCAAGTTGGTAGACCTACTTGAGTTTGAGGGGGATGTTAGAATAAATGTATATACAAAATAATATCGTGATCAAATCGTGATTTTGAGATTGTGATTTGATTATAATTAGGATGATTTTATTCCATAGTTAATCAGTATGATTATCTTTCTATAGTTAGGCCCTCTCCTCTAATATAAATAGCCGCCTCATTGTATGGTTTCAATAATCGAATTCAATATTTCTTCTCTCATATTTAACAACTCTAATCAGTCTTTTATATCTCACGTAATATCGTTCTATTCCACGAAATAACGTAGAAGCATTAAAAAAAAAAGTCCCTTTTGACCAATTTTGGTAAACTAGTTATATTATATACTTGATATGCCTAATCCCTAATTATTTAGACCTCTGCTCGTACTCGAGTCAATATAACATAGTTTATGGTCGATCACATAAGTGAAAGTGATATCCGCTGAAACCAGTGGCTCTTGAGATATCTAGTCCAACCATTTTTTCCCCCATAAATTTCATCATATGAAATCGATTTCTTCTTCTTCTTAGTCTTCTGACGGAACAACAGACACTTTTGGAATACAAACCTAGGTCAGATCGACGTAATCATCCGGAAAGATCTTTCTTTCCCACTTCCAATCTTCGTTCTACGCTTGCGGTCTCAATTATCATTCTTACGAATTTCAAAACTATGCTCCATCCCCGCCGCAGACCCCGGTATCAGTTGGTCTTAGTGGGGTTACTAATTAAGCAACTATAATTAGTTACCTTTGAGTTGAGGCAGGTCAGTAAGAAGTGGAATAAAGTATTGCAGCTTTGGATCTTTGTATTTTTTATTTCGGGAATAATGTTTGTTTAGAGGGATACTGATTGAAATTCGTGAAAATTAAGATTTGTTTAATTGGTCATTCTCGTGAGTATTCATTTGAACAGACTGGGTTTTGCTTCTCTCTCTCTCTCTCTCACTCTCTCTCTCTCTCTCGAAGTTTGGTGGCCGGTTCCCTCTTGGCGATCAAAACGGTTGATTGGTGGGTCTATGAATTCTTTGATTCAATGCTGCAACTTGTTCAACAATAAATTCATGCGTGTGGTCTTTTTCTTTCCCTTTTTTTTTTTATTCTCCTTTTCTCCTTATTCGGTTTGGATTTTGAGGAGGTTTTAAAGTGTACTGAGTAGAGAGGGATAGATAGATAGATAGATAGATAGATAGATAAAATTTATTGAAGACTGTGCGCAAAGATTTTGAGTTCTTTAATGCCGAGCAAAAAAAAAAGATTTTGAGTTCTTTAAACAAACAAGCTCTTGAGAGGTGTCACAATATGTCACTCGTATCGTTACCATTACCCGCTATACGGTATTCATGGTTTGTACTTGCCAGTATTCGCGTAAGAAGATCGCTACTAGGCCAAGGCCGACCGGTTGGACCTCTTCTATTATTTTTCATGTAGTACTCTCGAGCTTGTTCCACTTCCGCTTGCTCTTCCGGCGTCCCAGCGTCGGGCTCGAACTCCCAAAATTGTCTACCGACGAAATTGTTGGTGCTAAACATGTGCGGCCCATCACCTTCTGTAATCTTGAGCCTCCACATTCTCTCTTTTTTGGTTCCTATGACTCAAAGGTCTAGGCTTTTATTAAACAAAAATTTAGAATAGGGGATTGTGTGAAGATTAACTTTTTGATCCTTGCATTTTTGGGATAATTAAATAACTGTAGATAGTTAATTTTTTCTTCTTGTTTGTCTTTGAAAGAGATAAGAGCTGTTTTTGTTTATGTGGTTTTGCTATATAGGTTGGTCAGGGGCTGAGTTTTTTAGCTTCTCGCGCTTTTTATTTTTTTGGTGAAATAAAATTTTCTTAAAAAAAAAAGACAACTGTTAGAATTCTTGCAAGTACATGGCATGGTTTATAAGAGTGGATGTTACATAGGAACAACAAAGTTTATATATTTATTAAAATTTATGTAAGCATCTTTTGGTGTTTGTACAATAAAAAAGAAAAGTCAACAAAATGTTTCGCATTCCGATTTCTTTTGAAAGGTATGTTCTACGTGCGATGCTTGTTCAACCTCGTTTTGAATTTTGATGTACCCCTTTCGAACTTCAATAAAATCTTTTCCTTTGCGGATCAAAAAAAAAAAAAAACAAGGCAAAATTAATCTTGATAAATCAATAAAACAATTGAAATTATTTGGGTATAAAAATAAGGGAGAAAATCGACTGGAATTAAGAACAAAGGTAATGGTCAGGTTAGAGGGTATATAATTCGTTTGTCTGTTTAATTAGTTATCGATAGCCAAATTGTTGAAGTACTAATGAACAAGCTACCCGCGACATGCATAGCGAAGAAGTTTAAAATTACCGAACGGGACGAGAATAAATTATTTGCTTTGGTGTTCCATGACCAAATCCATGGAAATTGCATTTGCAGCGTACCATGCACAGAATCGAAGGATACTCTTATATTTCTTTGTGAGTGTGATTGAATGAGTGCGAGTGAGCTTTAATGTGCGCGTGAGAGAGAGAGAGAGAGAGAGAGAGAGAGAGAGAGAGAGAGAGCTTATCGAAGATGTACGTACTGTACAACTTTACCGGGGTGTGGCTGTGAAAGATGAGAGCTGATCGAGATAGCAAGAAAGTTGGAGGGAATTCATCAAATGGTATTTATAATGCAAGAGCAAGACCATTGCCAACTATACAGTTTGAGTTTTCTTTGGGATGTTTCATCTATTTTCTTCCTCTTGCAATATTTTCTCATTATTAATGAAATATTACATTCTTTACTATTCAAAAGATAATTTTATGGCCACGAAATTAGTCAAGGTGCACACAAACTGGCTCAGATATTAAATTATCAAAATAAGAAAAAACTTAAAATTTAAAGGGTTTTTAATTGGGTTTCCTAATATGAATTTAGAACAACTCCTTAAATTTCAAGCCTTTTACCATAAGGCTAACTCCTTGAGTTAAAGTTTTTTTTATTGATTGTTATACCTTTACACCACAGAAGCATGCCTCCTTAAAAGTCTCAAACCCCAAATTGTTAGATGATTAATGGTAAAATCAACTCGGGTTAGTTCAGTTGGTCAGAACTCTTGCATCTCATTAGGAGATCAGAAGTTCGAGTCTCCTCACCTGCTTGTAGGTGTTCTTCCCTGAAAGAAATTTTCCTTTATTTCTTTATTTCTATCCTATAATGAGTTTACCGATATCAAATTTTTGCAAGGCCCTCTATTTTACTCATTTAAACAAAATCAACGGTTCAGAATAGCATAGTGAGATCCGAAAGGGTGAGATGTCAAAATGGGTGTGAGCGAAACCGCCCCTACATTGATATATATAGGTATGCAAAATGCAGTTCGACATAGCTTTTGATACGGTTAATTAATATTCTAATAAACAAATTTTAAAAAATAGTAAACGAGTGTCTAAGGGTCCAATACCAATAGTAGTGTGGGGAGAGGGACCTTTTAATGCTTGTGCCTGGACCAGCACGCACATTAATTTGATTCTGTAAATGGCAAAAGCAGAATCAAATTAAACTTTTAAACAAAACTTCGGACACAGTTGCATTCACAATCGTTCGATGCACGTGCATCAGATGGTTCCGACGAACTGTTGTTGTATCTTGAGTTAATTATCTGCTTAGAGGGATTTGGGTATGCTGCAAAGCAGCTCCTTGTAGAGCGCTGCAGGGTGCATCCAGAGCGTTCTAAAATATTTTCAGCAGTCTGGATTAAAAGAGTTTGTTTTCAATCCTGACCATTGATTACTAAGATGGACAGTCCGGATGTGTCAGGCAGAGCTCTCTATAGAAAGCTGTTTTGCAGTATCCTCAGGTCTGTGCTTAAAGTTTCTTTTTGTTTAGAAGACCGCTAAAAATTTGAAGTACAACAGAACCCTTTAAAAATTCGAAACAAAATGTACCCAAAAAATCGAAATAAAAAAAAGGATTAAATAACAATCCCTAGTTCAAATGTACCCCAAAAAAAAATTGAAATAAAAAAATAGGATTAAATAACATTCCATAGTTCGACTTAAATTTTTGGCTAAATTTTTTTTTTTTCTAAAAAAGACCCTGATCTTGTTGCTCTCTATCTGGGGCCTTGTCACGCACTTGGCATTGCGTGACAAGTTAATGAAGAGGTTGGAAAATGTTGACAGCCGCCTAAGAGCATGTACACCAGGTTAGCAAAACACCCAATCTTAGCTACTTTACCTATGCAAAGTGAGAAATCCATGGTACAACAGAATAGGTAAAGATCAAGGTAAAATAGCTTTGGTAGTTTGGCTCTGTATTATTACCGAGCTACTGTTCATAGCCATTAACAAAAATAACATTTCTCTCTCTCTCTCTCTCTCTCTCTCTCTCTCTCTGTGATTGGTAAAACTTTAAGTTTCCAACGTCCTCCTCCGCCAGGACCATGACGGCACTGTATGCGAGTTAGGTCTCACCCCACTTCTTCAGCGCCACCACGTCGCCCAAAAGTGTGGCGGGTTGTCGTTCGCCAGCTCCCTCCCCCAGCGACGGCTCCTCTCGATGGGATGCAATGATGCAGTACCACCGGACACAGCAGTTGCCACCATAGCTGGTGGCGGACGAGATTTGCCCAAAGGTGATCTTCGTTTTTGTTGAACGACGGAGAAAGATCAACGATCGATGAAACGAAACCGCAAATATCATTCCCGTCGTTCTGCGACTGTATCAAATCAGACCCATAAACTATGGTTGGTTTTTGATTGGGTTTTATTAGATTTGTGGTTGTGATTTTAGAAGATCGGCAAAATAAGTTTCTGCGTACAAAGATTGGGTTTTATTAAGTTGGGTTATTCTGTTATATCGATCTAGGACTGCCGTTGATGGTGGGGGGGAATTAAGGATTGACAGTCGCGGCAGTGGTTGATGAGTATGGTAGGTAAAGTAGAGGGGCTTATGCAGCATGAGAGGAAAATATGGATAGGTAAAGTGAAGAAGTGTACTGTTCATAGTCATTTTTCCCCACAACTGATGTACATGCTCTAAAGCTCTTAGCAAAGCTTTATTAGGGTTATTATACATGTCTTAATGGTCTAAGTTTTTACATGGTTGTTCTACTTCCACACCGTTGAGCTCTACAAAATTAACAGTTTTATATCACGTTACAGGAGTCGGGAAAGTGCACATGAGCAGCGCACGTAGTTTACTTTGGGGCATGGTAGCGCCCCTGGTTCCGATTATTTGGAATATCTTCTAAAATCGAAAATCTAGATTCTACTATTCCAACATCTCGATTGTTGCATGTTTCAATGTATTTGTCACTGTTTCTAGGTTAAGAATTATTTAAAAAGTGATTATGAGTGGAATTAAATTTTGAAGTTTTTGGACTCTGATAAAAACATCATGGTTTATGTTACGTGTACTTTGCAAAACAAATCAAATACTCAAAAGATGAAGGGATATATGTTTTTCAAACTTATTATTGATCAATGCTTCTTGTATAACTATATGTGTATGGACGTAATTATTTGTTTAAATTATTTCATACTTGCTAGATGTTACATTTTTAACTATAAGATCTAGGCACTGTGGAAATTTTGCTCTCGGCGGGCGGTCTAAATTTCGTTGCCATCCGCCGGGCACTCGTAGTAACATGTAGCTGGCTCGCTCATTCGGATTCATCTCAAATCTCTTCTGTCATGGCTTCTCTCGCTTGTGGTTGTTCTGTGGCTCTCATGGTTTTTCTTTTGGCTTGGCTTGGCTTGGCGTGGCTGCTTCTGGTTCTCACTTATGGCGATCCTTTTGGCTCTAATGGTTCTTTTGGTTTGGCTTGGCTTGGTTGTTTTTTGGCTTCGGTGCTTTTGATTTCTACTTTTTTTTTCCAAATTCAAGTTGGTAAACCTACTTGAGTTTGAGGGGGGATATTAACATAATATTGAGATATATTATGTTACCATGTTTTGTAGGATCTATTATTCATGTTTCCTAGTTAGGTTGATTTCTTTATATTGCATATTTCCTATTTGGTTTAGATTTCTTAGTGACCAAGGACATTGTAGCCTATATAAAGGCATGTTAGGATTATAGTTTCACACAATCAATAATGCATCTTTCATTTTTCTTAACATGGTATCGGAGCTATAAGATCTAGGCACTATGGATATTCGCTCCTGGCGGGCGGCCTAAGCCTCACAGCTGTCCGCTGGGCACTCAGTTACTTTGTTAATCTCATCCACTCGCGCTCGTGGCTTTTCAATTCATGGTTTCTTCATTTCTCTTCTTTCAAACTCAAGTTGTAGCTCAAGTTGGTAGACCTATTTGAGTTTGGCTTGGCTTGGCGTGGTGTGGCGGCTCCTGTTTTTCTTCCTAGTTGTTCTCCTGGCTTCTGGCTTTTGGCTCTCCTAGCCATTTTTCTCTCCTTGTTTCTCTTGACTTGACTTGGCTTGGCTTGGCTTGGTTGTCCATGGTTTTCTAGGCTTTTTCAAACTCAAGTTGGTAGACCTACTTGAGTTTGAGGGGGGATGTTAGAATAAATGTATATACAAAATAATATCGCGATCAAATTGGGATTTTGAGATTGTGATTTGATTGTAATTAGGATGATTTTATTCCATAGTTAATCAGTATGATTTTCTTTCCATAGTTAGGCCCTCGCCTCTTGTATAAATAGCGGCCTCATTATATGGTTTCAATAATCAAATTCAATATTTCTTCTCTCATATTAAACAATTCTTATCAGTCTTTTATATCTCACGTAATATGGTTCTATTCCACGAAATAGCGTACAAACATTAAAAAAGAAATGTCCCTTTTGACCAATTTTGGTAAACTAGTTATATTATATATTTGATATGCCTAATCCCTAATTATTTAGACCTCTGCTCGTACTCGAGTCAATATAACATAGTTTATGGTCGATCACATAAGTGAAAGTGATACCCCTGAAACCAAGGGCAGAACACGTGGTAGAGAGGCCCAATCTTGAGATATCTAGTCCGACCATTTTTTCCCGTATAAATTTCATCGTACGAAATCAATTTCTTCTTCTTCTTAGTCTTCTGACGGAACAACAGACACTTTTAGAATACAATGAACCTAGGTCAGATCGACGTAATCATCAGGAAAGATCTTTCTTTCCCACTTCCAATCTTCGTTCTACGCTTTCGGTCTCAATTATCATTCTTACGAATTTCAAAACTACGCTCCATCCCCGCCCCAGACAGGGATGGAGGGGTTGGGGTGGAGGTGGCATTTATTTTGTTACATTGCATATTGCATTCTACCAAGGATGAGGTAGTTATTTTTGCCACCACATTTAGGGTTCTTGCATCACCTTAGTTCAAATGGCCAGCTAATGTGGTAGGCCTAAGGTATAGTGGGATTAACTGAAGTTGGTGGCTCAAAAATATGCAATATGGATCCTTTTATCAAAAAATATGCAATGTGGATCTTGTTTGAAATATCTTTTAAACGATGCAAAAAAAAAAAATTTAAAAGTATTTTCGTAAGCACATTATTTTTAAGCTTGAAAATTAAAAATAAGTACTTAAATTAATGGTTTTATATCACGTTACAGGAGTTGGGAAAGTGCAGATGAGCAGCGTACGTAGTTTACTTTGGGGCATGGTAGCGCCCCTGGTTCCGATTATTTGGAATATCTTCTAAAATCGAAAATCTAGATTCTACTATTCCAACATCTCGATTGTTGCATGTTTCGATGTATTTGTCACTGTTTCTAGGTTAAGAAATTATTTAAAAAGTGATTATGAGTGGAATTAAATTTTGATGTTTTTGGACTCTGATAAAAACATCGTGGTTTCTGTTACGTGTACTTTGCAAAACAAATCAAATACTCAAAAGATGAAGGGATATATGTTTTCCATACTTATTATTGATCAATGCTTCTTGTATAACTATATGTGTATGGACGTAATTATTTGTTTAAATTGTTTCATACTTGCCAGATGTTACATTTTTAACTATAAGATCTAGGCACTGTGAAATTTTTGCTCTCGACGGGCGGCCTAAATTTCGTTGCCGTCCGCCGGGCACTAGTAGTAACATGTAGCTAGCTCGCTCATTCGGATTCATCTCAAATCTCTTCTGTCATGGCTTCTCTCGCTTGTGGTTGTTCTGTGGCTCTCATGGTTTGTCTTGCTCTCATGGTTTTTCTTTTGGCTTGGCTTGGCTTGGCATGGCTGCTCCTGGTTCTCACTTATGGCTGTCCTTTTGGCTCTAATGGTTCTTTTGGTTTGGTTTGGCTTGGCTTGGTTGTTTTTTGGCTGCGGTGCTTTTGATTTCTACATTTTTTTTTCCAAATTCAAGTTGGTAAACCTACTTGAGTTTGAGGGGGGATATTAACATAATATTGAGAAACATTATGTTACCATGTTTTGTAGGGTTTATTATTCATGCTTCCTAGTTAGGTTGATTTCTTTATGTTACATGTTTCCTATTTGGTTTAGATTTCTTAGTGACCAAGGACATTGTAGCCTATATAAAGGCATGTTAGGATTAATTATAGTTTGACACAATCAATAATACATCTTTCGTTTTTCTTAACATGGTATCAGAGCTATAAGATCTAGGCACTATGGATATTCGCTCCTGGCGGGCGGCCTAAGCCTCACAGCTGTCCGCTGGGCACTTAGTTACTTTGTTAATCTCCTCCACTCGCGCTCGTGGCTTTTCAATTCATGACTTCTTCATTTCTCTTCTTTCAAACTCAAGTTGTAGCTCAAGTTGGTAGACCTACTTGAGTTTGGCTTGGCCTGGCGTGGTGTGGTGTGGCGGCTCCTGTTTTTCTTCCTAGTTGTTCTCCTGGCTTCTGGCTTTTGGCTCTCCTAGCCATTTTTCTCTCCTTGTTTCTCTTGGCTTGACTTGGCTTGGCTTGGCTTGGTTGTCCATGGTTTTCTAGCCTTTTTCAAACTCAAGTTGGTAGACCTACTTGAGTCTGAGGGGGGATGTTAGAATAAATGTATATACAAAATAATATCGCGATCAAATTGTGATCTTGAGATTGTGATTTGATTGTAATTAGGATGATTTTATTCCATAGTTAATCAGTATGATTTTCTTTCTATAGTGAGGCCCTCGCCTCTTGTATAAATAGCGGCCTCATTATAAGGTTTCAATAATCGAATTCAATATTTCTTCTCTCATATTTAACAATTCTAATCAGTCTTTTATATCTCACATAATATGGTTCTATTCCACGAAATAGCGTACAAGCATTAAAAAAGAAATGTCCCTTTTGACCAATTTTGGTAAATTAGTTATGTTATATATTTGATATGCCTAATCCCTTATTATTTAGACCTCTGCCTGTACTCGAGTCAATATAACATAGTTTATGGTCAATCACATAAGTGAAAGTGATACTCCTGAAACCAAGGGCAGAACACGTGGTAGAGAGGTCCAATTTGAGATATCTAGTCCAACCATTTTTTCCCCCATAAATTTCATCGTACGAAATCGATTTCTTCTTCTTCTTGGTCTTTTGACGGAACAACAGACACTTTTGGAATACAATGAACCTAGGTCAGATCGACGTAATCATCCGGAAAGATCTTTCTTTCCCACTTCCAATCTTCGTTCTACGCTTTCGGTCTCAATTATCATTCTTACGAATTTCAAAACTACGCTCCATCCCCGCCCCAGACAGGGATGGAGGGGTTGGGGTGGAGGTGGCATTTATTTTGTTACATTGCATATTGCATTCTACCAAGGATGAGGTAGTTATTTTAAAAAGTATTTTCGTAAGCACATTATTTTTAAACTTAAAAATTGAAAATAAGTACTTATTTTTTAAGGTGTAATGGAATTGATTCGGAACATCTTTTTGGTGTTTCTTGAAAAGATATAGAATGGTTTGTTCTTTTAAGAGTCAGATTTATGGAAAGAAGACTCTCCAAACATTTTTCTTGGTCGACGGTTTGTGAAACTTATGCTTGGTTTACGTTCAACGATAAGTAGGATGTGAAAACGATATGAAAACGATGAGCGCTCTTATTTTCAAAGCAGATTGTAAAATATAGCATTTGGTGAAGTACTTATGAAAACAACCAAACAAGACCGCCAGTAAGAAGGAAGCGTAGTTTGAAATTTTGCAAGTGTCTAGAACTAGAAGGAAGCGTAGTTTTGAGTTGAGGCAGGTCAGTAAGAAGTGGAATAAAGTATTGCAGCTTTGGATCTTTGTATTTTTTATTTCGGGAATAATGTTTGTTTAGAGGGATACTGATTGAAAGTCGTGAAAATTAAGATTTGTTTAATTGGTCATTCTCGTGAGTATTCCTTTGAACAAACTGGGTTTTGCTTCTCTCTCTCTCTCTCTCGATCGAAGTTTGGTGGCCGGTTCCCTCTTGGCGATCAAAACGGTTGATTGGTGGGTCTATGAATTCTCTGATTCAATGCTGCAACTTGTTCAACAATAAATTCATGCGTGTGGTACGTCTTTTTCTTTCCCTTTATTTTTTTTATTCTCCTTATTCGGTTTGAATTTTGAGGAGGGTTTTAAAGTGTACTGAGTAGATAGGGATAGATAGATAGATAGATAGATAAAATTTATTGAAGATTGGATGAATATCCCAAGCTATTTTGTTCACATAAAGGAAATAAGTTTCATTGAGTAGATCAAAACCAAAACCCTTTTTCTATCCTCCCACAGTAGCGGGAGCCTGCAAGAAGTTCAACTATATTAGACATAATCAATCATGCTTTCATACTTCTAAACTGAATTATGAGCTCTCAAGCTCTTGTTGCATGCTAACTCCATCCCACAATTGCTTATTACCATAGCAATCAAGTTCAAGACCCTGTGCACTGAAGCACCTGAATGATTGATGAGTCTTCCAACTTGAATCTACAATATATTTCCTTGAACTACTGCCAAATCATTTTACGTATGTATTGGGATTCCTCAATGCCTTCGTAAAGCAATTCCACGCTTCTTTTTCATGCTTCTCACTGGTAACTTTGAGCTTTGATTCGTTGACCACTTTGATCAAAAATCGAACATGACTTTTGTACACAAACTCGTACCAATCATGAATATGAGACACATTATTGTGTTGTCCATATTGCACTCATGGTTAGCTACGAGAAAATGAGAGCATGATCGGTAATCATTAATGATAAGAAAACAACAAATAGAACGATGTTACGTTTTTATTAGTGTTTATAGTGAAACAAATCATTGGATACAACATGTTTTATGAAATATTTTCAGTTCCATTGTTGCAGCAAAAAAAAATGCTATAGTTGAGAGACGTGTCAATGTTACTTCTAGTACTCTTTCACGTGGACATTTTAGCGAACACATGCTACACACCTGATTATTTGAAGCCACGGTCCTAAAACCTATCCCACTTTCACATGTGTGTTATCTTGGTAAATAAACAACAAAAACTTTGACAAAATAATTCATGTTCGAGTGTGGATAATGAGTATTGTTTGTTATCACAAACCATTTTGTTTTCAATTAGCTTGATACTAGCGTCAAACCCGTGCTATGCACACATAGAAAAGGTAAACTAAAAGTGAGAAACACTATAACAAAGGTTTCAAACATTAAAGAAGTGTACCCTTGTCAATTTCACCTAAATCATTACAGAGCGCCTGAAGGCATAGCAATAAGCAGGGAATACATTAGATCACCAAAACCCCAATGATACAAAAATGATAAAGTGGTGAATGTTAGTATAGATGAATTCCCTTTATTTTTTATTTATTGGAAAAGATCACAAGATGTACAAAGCTCATATCATATCTCTAACTGAAACGGTATCTAAATCGGGCGGAATACAATCCGTATGAAATAAAACTTTCCTTTGCAAACAACTCGAGCCAATCCAGTGAGCAACTAAGTTGTTCTTCCTGTTAGACCAAACAAAACTCTACTGCTTTGAACACTGTAACGCCCCGATTTTTCAAATAACTTTCGGAGGCATTAAATATTACTCCCTACGTCCCTTTTTACGTGTCCTGCTTCGAAACTCCAACTTATTAAAAAGGCATCATCATTACACCTTTCACATCAATTTTTTCCTCCACTTTCCCTACTTACCCATCATCATTACACTTTTACTCACTAATTTTTTAAAATAAAATATACTTTTAGGGACAAAATAGACAATACACCAACTTTTACCCTCCTAACTTTACAAAATGGACATTTATTAAGGGACAGCCCAAAATGAAATACTGGACACAAAAAAAGAGACGGAGGGAGTAATATAAAAAAAAGTTTGCTTTATTAATGACTAAAATAGATAATTCGACATAAGAAATTGTTTATTACAACCAAATGTGAAAATACTAAATTTGACTGTGGTATTGAATGTTGACAAAACTCAGAGCTGATTCCTAAGCTTGATACGGATCTCAGGCATACACTAGTTCTGTCTCCATCTCTGGATTCATCCCTGGATAGTATTGCCCTCCTTCAGGGTCCTGAGTCTCCACCAGATTTTCTGCAAAATCTGACACGGATGCCAGACAAATCCGTGCCCGAGTGAAAAAGTTCACCCCGTAGTATAATCCAACCCAATCACCCTCCTTAAGTTACAGCTAGCAGATAACAATATATCATCAATGCAGAAAAGTAAAACACCCGTAAATCTATTCACTATTGATCGATAACCTAACAACAAGGAAAATCTAGTCATGCCCAGACCATAACTAGGGTTTGCCTATCTTAATCACTACATCAAAATCACCACAGGGCTCTCACTAGTTCTATCACCACAAAATATCGCTGGACCACCTGTCAGGTTTTATCAACACAAAATATCGCTGGACCACCTGCCAGGTTTTATCATCGCAAAACGTCACTGACCAACCGTTAGGTTTTATCATCGCAAAACGTCATTGACCAGCCGTCAGGTTTTACTGTTACAAAATATCGCTGGACTTTTGCCAGGTTTTATCATCATAAAATATCTCTGGCCCTATCTACCAGGTTTTATCATCAGAAAATATCTCTGGCCCTATCCGCCAGGTTTTATCATCACAAAACACCTCTGGACTACCCGTCAGGTTTTATCAAAACATCACTAGACTACCCGCCAAGTTTTAAATCAACACTGGACTCCCGCCAGTTTCAATTCATCATTGGGCTTACTTTGCCAGTTTCAAATCATCACATCCAACTCATCACATCTCAAAATCCTGCTTGCAAGCATTCTAAAAATAAAACTTTCCAATTTACCCATTGTCTAGCATCGTCTAGGTGAGTTCTATTCGCATACCACCCCATGTTTCTAGAGTCCAATCTAGCATTTAAATCAAGTATCGGTGCAAAAGACAATTAAACGAATAATAATTAAAACAAATAACAAGCAATGCAATCACACAACCTCTTATGAATGGGCCATTGCCCTTAGTCTTGCATGGTCAAGATGTCGTTAATAAAGTAAGAACTAAAAAGAAAATGTTAAAAATATTTATTTTAGGCTCTTATTAATTATTTCTAAGAAATTAGATTGATTAAGAACTAATTAAATATATTAATTAGGTAAAAATATTAGAAAAATTATCTTGACCTTAATAAGAGTCCTAACGGTCCTATGCAATATGCTCGAGTGTCAAAAGTTTGGTTCGGAGGTTCCCAGAATTAATTTAAATGAATACGTTAAAAAAAGTGGCCGAAAGTGAGGTAAATAGATAATAAATAATTTACAAATTAAAATATGTTGAGGTTAACAAAGTTTCATCTTCGGAATGTACGGAGTCTAAATAAAATTATTTGGAAATTTATAATAAGGTTTATAAGATCGTAAAGTAATTTTAATTGGAAACACCGTAAAAATAATAATTAAATAGTAATATAAAAAAAGATGAAATTAACAAGATATAATCTTTGAGATGCGAGAAGTCTAAAAAAAATAGTTCGTTAAAAATATGGTTTAGAAGGTCGCAAGGATTTTTCATTTGTAAAATCTTGGAAGATAACGAATAAATAATTAATAAATACATAAATAAATAAAAAAATGTGATATTAACAAGGTATGATCTTTGAGGTGTGAAAAGTTTGGGAAAAATAGTTCGGGGGTCAAAAACAGTATTCGGGATGTTGAAAAGTCAATTCAAACCAAAATAGTGCAAACCGCAATGTTGGACTGGTTGACCTTGCGGTTTGGGCCTCTGCCGCAAGGTCATACCTAGTTCTTGCGGCCCGAACCTTGCGGCCGCAAGGTTGAACGGAGAAAACGATTTTTTTGTTTTTCTCCACAGTTTTCGATGTATGGGACCATTAGGGCTATTGGGTTAAGCATAAAAACACTTAATATACTTGGAGGAGTGTTTGGATGGGATTATAATACCTCGAATTGGATCGAATTGATTTTAAACCGAAACTTGGAATTTGGAGAAGACGATTTCGGTTTCTTCGATCGGGGAACCTTGGGATCAAATTGGATGACGTTTGGTGATGCTAGGAGTTGTAGGAAGAGATTAGTTTTTGAACACAAACCCACTTTTCTCTCTCTTTCTTTCTCTCTCTAGAACTCCATGGATTGGAGTTTCGTTTCCTTCGGTTTTTCTCTATTCTGACTCAGAGAAGTGTGGAGGGTGTAGGGATGCATTCGTGAGTTAATGAGGAGGGGTTATATAGGAGAATTTTGAAGAGGTTGATAAAATTGTATTTAATAAGGATTCTATTTCTTGGGCTTCAAGATGGACGAGATATGGATGATTATATGGTTCGGGAGGAAGTCGAGATCGAGCAGGAGAGGGAGAGGCAGGAGGAGGAGAGGTGGAACTCTTAACTCTTTCTAATTTTGTATAATTGCATGCAAAGAAAAAAATATATAAGATAAAATAAAATAATTATATTTGTATATATATTAAGGAAAAGAATTTTATTATTACGAATAATACTTTTTAAATGATATTATTAATGATTAAAAAAAATTTGGATCGAAAATCCAAGTCGTTACAAATACACATGCCCATCTTCTAATATCCTCCACCAAAGCAGCAATCTCCCAACCCGACAGAGGAAAGCATTGAGAGTGCCTAGAAAGGAACACAAGAAGAATTGCATTAATCAGTAATTGCAATAGAAAAGAACAATAAAAAATTGGTGGGAAGTCCACTGTAGCATGTTTGCAACCCACTAAGTCCACTTCTAAATTTCATAACCCCTCTAGTCCACTAATATAGTTATATAACCTAATAACTCTAATTTACTTGAAAAGATATATTTTTCAAGACCAAAAAACCCTCCTATATAACATATAGAGAGATAAACCCTAGATCACAAAGCAGATATGAGCCTCCCCTCCCCCCCCCCCGCTCTCTCCTCCCCTCCCCTGGTGAACCGTCCCGGTCGATCAAGAAGGCAATCGGAGATTGATTCGGAGGATAGAGAATGGAGTTGGAAGTTTGATTGACTAATGGCGTATTGTGGCCTCGTTGCTCATGTTCCTACTGTACCAAAGCTGTGGGATCAGTAGTCCAGTGGTGGGTTTTCTTCCTGGTCCCATTTCCCTATTGAAGAACGACGCAGCAGAGGGAGTGGAGGGGCTGAATTTTCTCATCTTATTTATGATACGTTGTGATACCTCCAAATTCTCCACGCCGATGAGCTCTCCCTCAATCACCGCGAACTGGATCAGGCCCGCGCTACCCATAACGGTGATGCTTACCAACAGGCGGCTGCTATCGCCACCCCCGCCCTTGATGGACGCCATCGACATGGCCCTCAATGGACGCCGCCGCCATGGCCAGAGATGGACCGGCCCATAAATCACCATGAATCCAGGCAGCGAAGGGAGAACATACGCCAAGGCATGGAGGAGAGTCATTCACCCAGACTTTGGAATCAGTAATCTCATCTTATACATATAATACATGTTCCTCATAGTAGTACTTGTTTTGTATCTTGATCTCTGTGATATTTAAGGTTATAGTCTATTTCTTGCACTAATCTTGAACGAATTTGAATTTTTAACTTGTTATGTGTGTGGAATTTGTAGTTTCAGTCAATTATATAACGTTATTCCGTTTTTTTCATAAACGTGTTTTAAAGTTGATTTGTCTATCGTATTAAGAATGTTAATCTGATCTTTTATTTGTTTTACTGGAGAGAAATTTGGATTAGTAAAAATAAAAAATAAAATATTATAAGAAGGTTGATCTGGTCTTTTGTTTGTCCCGTGTCCGGTTATCATCATATTTGAATAAATACATAAGGTTATATATGTGTTTTTCCTAGGGTTAGAGATCTGAAGTTTTTTGAATAAATATATAAGGTTATATTTTTGCTTTTCATCAATCACTTATTGATTTGGTCCGCTTAGCGGCCTCTCCTACTTACCTCTGATATATTTGGAGTTTTTTGATTAAATATATAAGGTTATATGTGTGTTCTTTTTAGGGTTAAACATATAAGGTTGGAACAGATTGTATTTTTTGAAAAAATATATAAAATTATATGTGTGTTTTTCGTGTTAAAAAAAAATATTTTTGTGTGTTTTTGTTGTTATTTAATGTCATTTTTTTAAAATATTCTTAGTTAGAGAGAGATATAATAATATATAACGTTATATTATTATATATAACATTCTACATTAGAAATATTATATGTTATTTAATAAAGAGAACATATAACGTTATATATGACCGTTTGTACTGTGTAACGTTATATATGAGCTTCTGTCATATATAACAGTTTATACTCCATTGTCGATCACTTATTGAATTGGTCTACGTAGCGGCCTCTCCGACTTATACGTGAAAATATGTGATTTGAAGCTCGGTTAACGATATAGTTTGGTTATAGATGATGTTCTCTAGTGAGACATACATGTTATATGTGACAATTTGCCCTTGGTACCTAATTTTATCCTGTAAAACTCTAAAACAAATGAACTAATAATGTTATATATTCTCTTATTGAATTGGTCCGCGCATCGGCCTCTCAAAAACACATATGGATATATGGATATATGATTATATATGGTTATATGAGAATATTTGTGACCATATGTACATATATATATATATACACACAATCCGGATTCAATGAGGGATCCCTCACAGCCTTATGATGCGGGACTCCCCTTTCCCGATAGAATTGCGATGATCCGAGCCACTCAAAGTGTACAGAACGTGATTTTAAGGGTACCCGCGAGAAATCAGCAAAAAAATGATCGGGAAGGGCTTGATCTGAGCAGTTTTTTACTGAACCGTTCAATTAAAAACTGTTCGGATCAAGCCCTTTCCGATCATTTTTTTTGCTGATTTCTCGCGGGTACCATTAAAATCACGTTTTGATCATTTTGAGCGGCTTGGATCGTCACAATTAGATCGGGAAAGGGGAGTCCCATACGGTAGCACCGTGAGAGATCCCTCATTGGATCCGGACTGTATATATATATATGGTTATAATGTTACACACACACACACACACACACACATACACATATATATATGAGCTTGTATTGGCATAAAAAAATTTTTAATTTGCATAGAGAACATATAACGTTGTACATGAGATTTTGTCCTGTAAAATTCAAAAAAAAAAAGAAACTAATAACATTATATGTTCTCTTATTGAATAGATTCGCATAGCGGCATCTCAAAAGAACATATGGATATATCCATATATTATCAGAAGTAAGTCGAATAGGCCGCTGCGCGGACGAATTCAATAAGTGATGGATAACGGAGCACATAACGTTATATGTGAATTTCTGTCATGTGTAATATGTGTTTTTCTAGGGTAGACATATAATATTATATCTCGTTTTGAGATATATTAATGTTGTTTATGTTATTTTAAATATGTATATATGCAGATATAGGGGTTATGAGAATGCTATTCGGAGGCAGAAAATCACAAATTTTGAAATATTCGATGAAGGTTTTGATTAAAAAACGGTGAAAAAATGAAGCTCGACACCCTGTGGCTTCATCAACATTCAACTTGAGATTCAAGACGCAACTGAAATAAGGATAATGGTGGCACGATATGTGAATATATAATGTTATTTTTTGAGATATATAATATTGTTGAAAAGATATGATGTTATTTTGAGAGCATATAATTTTATATGTCATATTTTGTGAGACTTAGAGCTACAAAAGCTCAGATATAATGTTATATATTCTATTTTTTGTGAAATTTAAAAATACAGAAGCTCACATATAATGTTGTTATATGTTCTGTTCTATTTTTTTTGTGAGATTCAGAATTGTAGAAGCTCAAATATAATGTTATATGTTCTATTTTTTTTTTTGCAATATTTATATATTCAAAAACTCACATATAATTTTATATGTTTTGTATGGACCAACATATAACGTTAAAGACTAAAAACAAGAAAAACCAAAAAAAATGTTGCATGTTAGAGAATTTTTGCCACATATAATGTTGTATGTTAGGAAATTTTTGTCACTCATATCATATTAAAAAATCGATACAAGAAAAATAGGAAAAAAAAAGAAGAGAAATTTGTCACATATATAACGTTAAATGTTAAGTGTAGCGGGTTCAATAAAAAAAATCGAGAAAAATGAAAAAATACGTTTTTTGTTACACATATAACGTTATATGTAGCGTGATGGCAACGGCAACGATGGTGGTGGAGGCGGCGGTCGTGGTGGCAGCAGGAGCGATTGTGGTGGCGGCGACAGCTTGATTGCAACAAAAACGAAAAAAATGGAAAAAATACGTTTTCATGTTAGCCAAACAAGGCCCTTATTTCTTAGGTGGGGTATTTTTGTCATTAAAATTATTAGTCGACTTAGTGAGTTATGAAACTTAGAAGTGGACTAGATGGGTTTGGAAATTGCTATAGTGGACCTATGCAAAATTCTCCCAAAGAACAATACATTGCTCCTGAGTGTAGCTTTGACAGTGGTTTGCAGGCTGCAGCTCCTTCTAAACGTTCGTATACCTAAAACATAAAGTCAAAACATTATTATGAGTTTCATTTCTTGAATTAAACAGCGGCACTATTGGTATAAAAGTAGTTATAAATTCTCGCCGCAACGATACCAAAATTCAGGACCACTCAATTAAATTCCGAAAAATTGAGCCAACAAAATAGCATCAGATGCGCATATCATCATCGAGAGAAGATGTAGAATCCAACCAAATCTATTGATTTTTTTTCATACGTGAAGAAAGTTACACACATTGTTATAAAATGAAAATTTGCACCAAAAAATGAAAAAAAAAATTGTAAAGACCCGTAAATTTCCTATTTAATTTTAATATTTGTAGTAAAAGAAAAGAAAAGAAAAGAAAAGGACGAAAATGGTTTAATTATGAATGTGGGGGGTCTTTTGTGTAAGGAGTTGAAAGTTATGGGGTGTTATTGCAGTTAGTGCATGTGTGCATATGTGTGTCGTGTATATCACCTGGGAAATGTTCTTTTTTTTTTCTTTTTCTTCTCTTTTCTTCATTCTCACCTCTCTCTCGTTTCTCTCTCTCGGTCTCTCTCTCACTCTCTCACCCAATCACTCAAAATTCACAATAATCAAGCTTAACTCCATCGTCTTCTAGTATATTCGAGCTTGTCTCGCGTTGGACAGAGCTTGGTTCGGTGTATTGTTGCTTGATTTGGACTCCGGAAGCTGGGGTTTACATAATCTCTTCGATTTTGGTTCGGATACTCAAGGTAGGAAATTCTACCTCTCTTTATATGTTATTTGGGTTCTCTTATGTCTTATTTGAGTATCTCCATGCTTTGTTTGAGCTGGTATTGATTGTTGTTTGGTTTGGATCAAAATCTGTTAACTGATGAAAAATCGCCAAATTCCAGATTCCTACCGGTAGAATATTCTCCTCTACCGGTAGAACTTTGTTGTTGTGAAAATGTGTACCCACTGTTTTGATTTTGTACCGGTAGAAACTATTTCCTACCGGTAGAATTACTAATTTTTCTCGGACTCCTACCGGTACTATTTCTTTTCCTACCGGTAGAATTCTTGTTGACCAGAATTTTGCCCCTCCTGTTTTCAATTTGTACCGGTAGGTGCTCATTTCCTACCGGTAGGTCACCTACCAAAATGTTAAATTCTCTGATGCATTGAAGTCTTATTTTTCCAAAGTCATAAGTCTTTCCCATGGTTTATTATGAATATATATATATATATATATATATATATATATATATATATATAATATGGGAATGGAAAGTACTGATTGCCTTTATGGGCAACGTGGGGCATGTGGAAATGGTTTGACCTTGTATAACTATGGAAAGAAAAATTATGCACGATATTGGTACGAACGATGCACTTGAACTTATAAACGACGCGCGAACACTCAGGGCCCATCGACGGGTGGGTGCCTGGCAGGGGATATCAGGGTCCCATAATTAGCCTGGCAGGAGCTAATGCTCAAAATAATTTTTCAAGGCCTAACCTTCAAGGTGGGTGCTTGGCAGGGGATATCGGGGTCCCAAAATTAGTCCGGCAGGAGTTTCGGCTCAGACACATAAACGACACGACATGTTGGGACACGAATTGAACGGATATGATTTATGGGTTGAATAAAAGAAAAAATGGAGATTTTGGGACGCTTGTTCATGACAATTGTGCTTCCTCCGTTGTCTTGTGATCTTTTATCATTTGTTCATTCGTCTCGCTCATTTGCATATAGAGTTTGCGTAGACTTTTCTACTGGGCTCGTGTAGCTCAAGCCTTATATTATTTTCAGGTGCTAACCCGGAACCATAGCTTGCATTGCGTGGCGTGCTTGGAGTGTGGTCATTATTTTTGAAAGCTAACCGAAGGAGTTACTTATTCATCTTTGTAAATTTATTTTAAAAGATGTATTTGTAACTTAAATTGTAGTTCTTTTGATTTGGAATATTGTAACCCGTAATCCTTTTTCGAACTTCGCTACTTATGCTGATTTGGGGCCGTCGAGCCTATATTGTAATATTTTGAAAACTTCGTGAAATTGGAAGCTTAACTAAGGGAATGAGAACTCAGCGATCTTTTGGGTACCGTACGGATATTTGTGAGTATTTTTATTATGTAAATCCTTTATAATTATGTTTAAAATCGAGGACGTGACAACTTGGTATCAGAATATAGGTTTAGAACACCTAGAGACCGTGGGGAGACGTTTTGTCTCATGGGTTCAAAATGTCGCGCCTTCTAACATAACTTGTGCATGCTTGTGTGACTAATATTCATGTGACAACTTGACATTGCATTTTTTCGATATTATAGAGTGGCGTAGAGTTGTTATTGACCCATGTTGGGAAGTCAGGGGCTTTGACTTCATAGTAATAGTATGGTGATTAATAGTTTTCTCTCTTAATCATTGTAGTAAGATGCCTCCGAAGACGCGTGTCAGACGAGTTGGGGCTGGAACCCGGGGTGGTCGAGGCCGTGGTCGTGGCCGTGGGGTACCTCTTGAGGATGAGGTTAGTCAGCATGGGGAGAACCCAGGTGGGAATTTGGGGGCTGGGATCGGTCGAGGTGCAGGAGTACCTCAAGCTCAGAATCAGTTTGCTAGGGATCTCGTCGCAGCACTTACAGCTGCAAATCTTCTAAACCAAGCACCTAGAGAGAATGTCGAGGATCGAGCTATGGTGGCGATGCGGGAGTTTAGCCGTAGAAACCCTCCAGTGTTCGATGGGACTAGTAGCGACCCTTTGGTGGCGGACCATTGGCTAGCCCAAATTCGTAAGCTCTTTAGAGCTCTCAATATCACCGAAGACACCATCAGGGTAGGTATCGTGGCTGTGCAACTAGTTGGGGAGGCCAGTGAATGGTGGGAATCCGTTCTTGAAAGTAGGAAGGATGCAAGGAGAGCGGCAAGGACCGCGGCTCAAATAGATGAGCCAGACGTTGAGAATTTGACATGGGCTGAATTTGAGGCATTATTTGAGGAGCAGTATTTTCTAGAAACTAGCCGTGAGCAATTGAGGGACCAATTTGAGAAGTTAGAGCAAGGAAGTATGACCGTGTCGGAGTACGCACAGAAATTTCAATCCTTATCACGTTTTGCGCCAGAGTTGGTGGCGACGGAAGAGAGGAAATGTAGACGCTTTGAGAAAGGACAGCATAATACCGTGAGGAGAATGGTTATGGTGCAACGCAAGACAAAATACGCCGAGGTAGTTGAGTGTGCGAGGAGTATTGAGATACCGAAAGAGGCACAAAGGAATAGAGGGGTTTGAGAACCGCGACAACCAACCGTGAACACGAGTTCTTCATTGGGGAGCTTCGGAAGCCAAGGGAGGAAAAGGGCAAGGGAACCATCTCAGACACCGCAGGGTAGTTCGTCGAACTTTAGGCCGCCTTCTTCTTTGGGGATCCAAGGTGCTTTGTCTAGACCTTCGACCGTGTGCTATAAGTGTAATCAGCCTGGACACGTTCGTGCTCAGTGTCCACGCCTTGGGGAAACTTGTTATATTTGTGGTAAAACAGATCATTTCGCAAGGAGTTGTCCTCAGGGGTCGGGAGCGCGTAGTGAGTCAGGTTCTGTGCAGCAGTCGGGAATGGGGCGTAATGTGAGCCAGCCGTTTAGGGGTACTCAGAGGCAGCAGCAGCCTTACTTCCGTCAGAGTACATCGGTTCAGAGTTCCGGGGTTGATAAGGGAGCGAGTTCTTCCGCGCCTGCTCAGGGATCCGGTCAGAGGGGAGGTTTTGTGCAGGGTCAAGGTGCCCAGGGACGAGTTTTCAACATCACTTCTGCTATCCCACCTACCACTTCTCAGGCTCCGGAAACTTCTGTTGTGAGGGGTACTTTCCTTTTGTTCAACTCATTTGCTAAAGTACTCTTTGATTCTGGAGCATCGCATTCTTTCATTGCTGCATCATTTGTGTGTACCTTGGAATTGGAATCGGAAACTATTCGTCCTCCTTTGTTTGTCGAAACACCTCTAGGGGGTAGAACACCCCTTGACCGTATTTGTCGAGATTGTGAGTTGGTTATTTGTGATCGTCGTTTCGTGTTCGACTTCATCGTTTTGGGAATGTCGGGGTTTGATCTTATTTTGGGGATGGATTGGCTATCCACGTTTCATGCTACTATCGATTGTTTCAAGCGTCGAGTTCGTATTTGTCCGCCCGAAGGTCCTTGTTTTGAATTCTTTGGGGAGCGTCGGGAACCATTGGAACCTTATGTATGTGGGCCTCGTGAGCTAGGGTCGGTTTATTCATTGTTGGCGAGCTTGACGTTAGATGAGGATGCCTTCATGCGTGGGGAGTTACCCTTAGTGGTTTGCGACTTCCCGGATGTATTCCCGGAAGAGTTACCTGGTTTACCTCCCGAGCGAGAGTTTGAGTTCACCATTGATCTACTTCCCGGTACCGCTCCTATCTCCGTACCTCCGTATCGTTTCGCACCCGCCAAATTGAGAGAGCTAAAAACTCAATTGCAGGAATTGGAGAATCTAGGATTCATTCGTCCAAGTACGTTTCCGTGGGGAGCACCAGCTCTTTTCGCGAAAAAGAAGGATGGTTCACTTCGTTTATGCATTGATTATCGCAAGCTCAATCGCGTAACCGTTAAGAACAAGTATCCCATGCCTAGAATCGACGACTTATTTGATCAACTACGGGGTGCCACTTGTTTTTCTAAAATCGACTTGAGGTCCGGTTATCATCAATTGAGGGTTCGTAGAGAGGACATCCCTAAAACCGCTTTCCGCACTCGTTATGGCCATTATGAGTTTGTTGTTATGCCTTTCGGACTGACGAACGCTCCAGCTACATTCATGGACTTGATGAATCGTATTTTCCGTGCTTATCTTGATCGCTTCGTCGTCGTCTTTGTGGATGATATTTTGATCTATTCGCCTACGGAGGAGGAACACCAAGCCCATCTCACCATCGTTCTTGAACTCTTGAGAGAGCACCAGCTATACGCTAAACTTAGTAAGTGTGAGTTTTGGTTATCCAAAGTTAAATTTTGGGTCACATGGTTTCAAAAGGTGGAGTGTCTGTTGATCCTGTAAAGATAGAGTCGGTTTTGAATTGGCAGCGACCAAAGAACGTATTCGAGATTCGAAGCTTCTTGGGTTTGGCTGGATACTACCGCCGTTTCATTTTAAACTTCTCTCGTTTAGCGGCACCAATGACTAGATTGACACGTAAGGGGACCCGATTCGTTTGGAGTGACTCGTGTGAGACAGCCTTTGAGGAGTTAAAGAAGCGATTGACTACCGCACCTGTTTTGATTGTGCCCGAACGTGGAGTTGGCTACACTGTGTATTGTGATGCGTCTAAGGAAGGGTTGGGATGCGTGTTGATGCAGGCGGGGCAAGTGGTAGCGTATGGGTCACGACAGTCGAAAACACATGAGCGGAATTACCCGACACATGATTTAGAACTTGCAGCCGTCGTATTTGCTTTGAAAAGTTGGCGCCATTATTTGTACGATGAGAAGTTTGAAGTCTTTTCCGATCATAAGAGCTTGAAATACTTATTCTCTCAAAAGGAACTTAACCTTCGTCAACGTCGTTGGATGGAGCATTTGGAGGATTATGACTTCGAATTACAATACCACCCGGGGAAAGCGAACGTTGTGGCTGACGCATTTGTAGACACCCCAATCTGACTTCCCGATCGTTTTACTTTGTTCTTCGGTTTCTTGATTCCCCGATGATGAGTCAGGTTGAAAACAGTCTCGAGAACTTGGAATGGCTTGAGATTGGCATGTGAGGAACCCATTCTTAGCCCTTAAAACTTTAAATCAGAACCTAGGCCTTGGTCTGAATGTCGCGCGACAATCCCAAACACTCGCGCGATGGTTCATCTGCCAGGTGGTGGTCAAAGTCAAAGTTTTGACCATTGACCATTGCAGGGTTGGCTGGACCCTCGCGCGATGGTCTCACTTCGTCGCGCGATGGTCAACACCTGTCATTTTCACTCAGATTGCGTGGTGGTCAGGGGGCTACAGGCCCATAGGACCCCGTTTTCTCGGCTGAACAGCGTTCTGGGGGGGGGTCTCTCCTTGCACCACCTCACCCCCCATTCTCCCATCACCTTTGCCACCCACTCCTCCACCAAGCATTTGTAACCAGCATTGCTGGCTGGTTACAAGGGCTTGGTTAGCCATCCACTAACCCCCCTTTTCCTATAAAAGTCCCCCCATGCCTCATGACAAAGGGTTACAAAAAAAAACTCTCTTTGAGAAAGAAGAAGGAAAGCTCAAGCACAAATATCTCACACTACTCACTCCCACATAATCAATCTCCAAGCCTCACCATCTCATCATTCAAGCCATTTCCAAGGTACTCAAGCAAAGGTATAATATCTTTCTGCTCACTGTTCGAACCCCTGAGGGGGGCTGGCAGGGCCAAGGACTGGTAATCAATACCAGTTCTGGCCCTAAAGCTAGCAAGGTTTCAAGAGCCGTTACCAGAACTACCCTCGCGCGATGGTCCCATAAGCTCGCGCGACAGTTTAGTCTGCGTGGGATTGGACCACGTGGGGAAGGGGTGCTGGTCTTTAAGTTTATTGTTGTGTTCATAGTCATTTTTAAGTCTTTAAAAAGGTATTAGTCCACTGCTTTGCATGTTTAAAATCATTGTTTAACTTAGTTTATAACTCCTCTTGGTTTGGAATGCTTTTGGGATGCTCCTGAATATGTCTCAGAGCCCCAAGTATGCAAAGCAATTCTTGGAAGTCCAGTCAGAACAATCGCGCGGCTGTCTCATACTGTCGCGCGATGGTTCTCTCTCTCCCAGGGATTGCCCTTGCATGAGCAGTTTGGCCTTGGCCTTCGTTTAGACACCCCCACTGTTTAGGGGTTTGCTTTTTCATAATTTTTCTATTCGTTGGCTGTAATATTGTTTACTTTCAAGTACCCATAAATTGCTTGGTTTGCACCTGGGTGAGCACTGGTCCTTCCAGAGCCCAGAAGGGAATGAAATTCAAACCATTGGTGAAACATGAACACTCGCGCGAGTGTATGGTAATGTTGCGCGACGGTTCGCTTGCATGCGGATAAACTCACGCATGCAAGCTGGCTGTTCCTTCGTGCCAAAATCATGCACAGCGCTGTCTTGATGTATGATCGATGTTTTGAACTTCGTTCCATTTATTACTTGTTGTCTTACTAATCCATGCCATATCTCATCACATCCTGCAAACTGTTACAGTTTTAATCCCGATTAACTGTTCCCCCGCCCTAATTGGCTAAAAATTGATTAATCAAACAAAATCGCAAACAAACATTTTCGCAAAAGCCTAAGTAGAGACCGATCTCCGGATTGGGTGAGAGGGGTGCCTTAA